>QGOD01000365.1:0-39412 GCA_003313065.1 Sarcodon sp. MG97
GGGTTACCACATGGATGGCAATCTTTACAAGAAATCCACACTAGTAGACGACTATGGAAGAATTTTCATATTTGACTTTTCTGATGTATTGCTGTCTGACGAAGATGACGGTTGAACTTTGGTATATAGACTACATTTCATTTGTATATCCGAAGAGAACGCAATTGTGGTCGGGTACATTATATATATATGTCTGTCTAAAATATCACAGTGGTTGCAAATGAGCCTGCATAAACGAAATTGTGATGGTTCAAAGAATCAAGTTGAAAACTCCGATATCTTGCCATCTTTGCCTTTCTCTGTAGCCCTTTCCTGAACTCTATACACCGGCAATACGCATATATGGAGCCCCAATATACTACTAGGCAGTTTGTCTACATTGAGGATCAAACCTGTTGAGACAGGCGAAGGAAACAGAACAAAGACCGCTTGAAGCGCAGAGATTCGATGCCCATGACGCCCGCTTTCATGACAACGGCGACCAAGCGTTGTTGCTTATTATCTTCCAAAATGGAAGGTACGTATTGAGTACTGATGTATGTAAATGCATAAATTACAAGATGATAAATGTATTTCAAGATGCAGCAAGAACTCGAGTTTAGTTAGCCTTCTCCGCCACCATTAGTCAGACTGGTAATTGCATCAGCAACGTCTCCCTTACAAGCCAGCATCACCTTCAGCTCCTCTTGACCAGGATAAAACCAGGTCCACATCACCTGTAGAGACGACATAAAAAAAAACCAAAGTTGGTAACAAGCAAAAAAAGAAAAACTCACTATTAAGCAGTAGAATACTACCATAATTGCGCCCTCCACCTGTGTGTTCGTTTCGCGTCAGATCCTTGGATCACGTATCCTGCGACCTAACTCACCCAATTTGTTTTCGAGTCTTGAGTGATATAGTTCACCATAAAAGAGGCAGCCAAAAGGATCGCGACCTCATACATGTCTACACAAAATAGCAGTCAAAAAGTATGGGTCTTCGTTTTCATGTTATAAGCTCAGAGAGCACACTTGCCTAGGAGAAAGGTTAACGGTTTACCCGTCCACCAAGCAATCAATATGAACAAAGGAAACCAGAATAAAGTAAACTGGATGCTCAAATCGATGGCGCTAGCCTTGGCCAGTTCAGAAGGACGATCCGGAATAGCGGTCCCAAGGAAATTCTTTAATAGTTTGCGTATAAAGTAGATGACCGCTACAGCGGCATCTGCCCCGAATGATACGACTGGTAGCAAGATCAACCCAAACCATCTAAATATATTGTCTTAGTGTTAATATCTTTCATCAATAGAAACGAAAATAATCACTCGTCTCTTATATGTCCTGCCGCTCGTAATGGCTCCACGCTTTCGACAAGAAACTCTGCTGTGACAGCAACAAGGGCAACAGTGATCAGCGTAGTAATCACACAGATCCACGAATTAACTTGAGGTTCTTGCATTTTCAATAGGATTTCTTCGTGCTTCAGGGCATCGGGGGCAGCAGGGTGAGATGAAATCGACCTTCTGCCTTCTCCTGGTGGATTATGTAGGTATATGCGAGAGAACAGGTATCTGCAATACCACGTGTTAGCCTGCAAAAGGACAAAAAAACGGACTATACTAACATCAGCAGGAGGAAAAACGCAGTTCCTCGACTCATATGCAGGAATTCACCTCGAATTTTATCGTTCACAAGAACTTGGGCACCCGCTTCAGTTACGGTAAAGCCTCGATCTAGGGCTGCGAAGTATGCAGTAGGAATAACTAAGGTCATAACACTAAAACCATACATGAGTACCACGAGGACGGAAAACTCAAGTACTACAACGAACCCCAAAATAAGAAGGGACTGGTTCAACTGAGTTGTATGAGGATGTAATTGCTGTTCCCAAATCTCAGATCCTCCAGTGAGAAACGCCGTTCCGGGGACAAGTAGCAGATGGAGCAAAACAACACCTAATACCAATACACAGTCGTCAATCACATGACGCAGCGATCACGAAAAATAGCATACCGACAACAGTTGACTGGACAAGCTTCAGCCTGTCACATGTCAAGAGCAACTTTAGGAAATCTGTAGAGACATACGGAGGAATGAAGCACTCACTCGCATTTCACTAGAAGAATGATGGTCAAAGTAGCTTCCACGACACTAAGAACGCATTGTTGAAAGTAGCTATATAGAAGCATATACATCCACTTACTTATTTAGCGTGATAATTATAAGATCTCCCACGTCTTTCCCGCAGTATAGCGCTAGCTGTTCGCCACACCATTCAAACATTTTTTCGAGGGGTACCAAGGAAATAAAGCAAACTAGATGATAGAAGATAATATAAGATATATAAATCAATAATGAGGACAATACGTACGGACAAATCTTAGTGTGTTGGACCACTGAGAAAAAGAGCTAAGTCATCTAACAAGCGGGAGAAAATCAAAATACTCACATGCAGGAAATGAGCGACCCAAGCCAACGGGATTGCAGGAAAAAGGACATTTAGAACTAGGAGGAAAGAATGTTCGACTCCAAAAGTACGGTTCGAAAGAATACAGACACTGACTCGATGATGTGACGATATTCCGCAGACTCTCTAACAGCCCAACCTTTTTTCGCCCTGCCCCATTGAAACGATCCCATACATCCCGTTGCTGCTTCCTTAACGTTTTAGCCCTCCCAATCATTCCTTCAAAACGCGGCTTGTATGTAGCACTTTTATAGTGTAGATCCTGCTCGGGTGCAACGAATCGTCGAAGCTCCAAGTCCTCCCTATCGTGGGGGTTGGGAAGCATTGACCCTTGCTCTTGCTCAAGATTGTCATCAAGTAAAGCGATGCCTCGTAACATTGGAACGTGAGGCAGGCGAGTCGGGAGTTAGCGTCTTGGTGGCGAGGCTTAGATTCCAGACTACCCAAGACTCTTCAGCTTATGAGTTCAGCTTATGAACAGAAGTGTATAAATCAACCAGTGAGCTGTCTTTCCATTATATACAGCGAACCAAACTTGAAACGGCACGAATTTCACGCACCGTCATCGAGGACATCGTCGCAGCGCTTCTTACGCATTAGAAGATAACGAAATCTTGATCTGGGCGCTGTTTCGGATAGCCATCTTATATCAGCAATAGACTACTCTGTGTGTTTTTCCAGATGGCTGGAAGATCAAATGCACCCAGAGATAGACTTGTTCCCTGAATGAGAGAGTGTAGACTGACTGCAGCGCAAGTGGTTGTGCTATTAGCCCACGTCCAAGTCGGCTGCGCCACAACTCATCAAGTTGAAGTTGAGCAAATTTCCGAGAGTCGGATGTGGGATGGCCACAACGCAGCAGCCCCCGAATCCGCAGGAAGATATTACATAACATGACGCCTGTAGGTGTAAAAGTGCTCTCCAACAGATACACCAAAAGGTAGAATAGTTAACAGTTAAACTATTAACTACCGGACGGTATATATAGACGAGTATGGAAATTCGTCGTAAATGCCAGTCTTACAGTAGGTTGGAGGCGCTCGAAACGACATCCAGACAATAACAAGAGGGGATTTGAATCTAATTCAGTATATTAGAGCCTAAACTTCCATACGTCTAGGTGATTAGTAGCTTTGAATTCGAGACTCACTGCAATGCAGTCGCGTAAGTCGTTGATCTCGCAAAGTGAATTTACTACGGAGCGGTACAAACGGGAGAGTGACAAATTCCTAGTATGTAACCACAGAACCTCACTTATGTGCTTGATTTAATATTTCGACATCCCCAAGGCAAGATGGTATCGCCTTGGAGCAGGATGAAGTCCGGCTCCAGCGGAATATGAAGTGACGATCTATAGACCGTCAACCCACGGCTATTGACCAGATCAATCAAAGTGGATGAGCTGATAGTCCAATCGATGGTGTACCCGTGTCCTCGAGGACTACCAGTATCTTGTAGTCCTGCCAAACTATTTATAATTTTGTGCTTCTGTGTCATTTCATAGCGCTAAAGTACAGAATTTGAAACCCTTGAACACAAAAATAGACCTTCTCATGTACTAGTAGTACTGAATACATCACCGCCTCCCCCTACATTCGAAACGACTGCGCAAGCCATCGTACAGAACCATCTTCATGTTCCTTCCAGCTATTAACCAGCTTTTCCACATCGCCTTTGATTGAAAGAGAAGCATCCACAATATTTTTATTCGCACGCAGCACGGCAAATGCCGTCTGGAATGTCAGGCTGCGCGCTAGCCCAAGTTCACTCGGACAAAATGGTGCACGAGTGAACGTGTCCACAAAATGTACCAGTTTCTTGGCCAGGACGTGGTACGAGGGGAAGAAGAATGTGCGCTGTACGACTTCAGGCAGGTAGATTGCACTATACCAACCGTTCTCAACTGTACTTGAAATTACTGCGGTCAGAGCGCCCGCGAGAGCGTCTATTGTGTCGTAATTGAAGCTCGTTTTCAACTATGAAGAAAAAAAAATCATTAATCACGACCGAAGTAGGACATTCTTTAGCTACCTTTAGAACAACGATCGTATCCCAATATGTAGCTCCCCCGTTGAGGCCTTGCAAGGATGTGATCCTCTCTTGTTTTTGTGCCTCCTCAACGTATCTGAGACACAAGTTCAGTATGAGCTTTGATTCCATTCGTCTGTATCTTGTATGGGCCCCGAAAAAGTTCATGAAAGAGTCCAAGGGTCGGACTTTATCCGGATCTCCATCGGGATTGAACATGACGTTTTTTGGATGCAGGAGCCTGGCCGCAATTGTGGTCAAGGTGGCCGATATTTTATCGACAAGCCAGGAAGGGCTGACATCATAACACAAAGTGTTAAGCAGCGCACCATCCAGCGCAGCGCCGCTACCGGCATACCTATCGCGAATCGCATGCTTGGTTAGTGAGACGACAGCCCTTCCATAGACGGTGCCTCGCCAAACTCCTGAATGGTTCTGGTCCATAAGTTCGAGAAGTGCCTGACAAGCAGGTCTTGACGAGACAGGTGCGATCCGGGACTCAATTATTTGGAGAATAGGCTCTTGGTCTCCGGTCAGCTCGTAGGTAAACCAGGGAGCAAAGGCACGGTACGCTGCAGCACAGTGAATCTCATCACTGTACGTCGCAGTTATAGATGCTTCCAACTCTGAACTTCCACCTTCCCTTACGACAGCGGCCTTCAACCACCTCATCCTGGAATTGATGTGCCCCAGAAGAACAGGCTCTGCGATATTTTTTGTCCATATGGGTCCAAGTACCCAAGGAATTCGCCTCTTCTCATGATGCAGTAAGGCCAATGCGACTGGATACTCCTCGACAAGTTGAGGCATCGGGATGGTACCAGAGCGGGCCGCTCTCCACTGTTCATCATTGACTTCATTAGTTTCGGATACCTGTTGGGCGATCTTTATGTAGGGCTTGAGCGAATTCCAAATGTCCGTCTTCCTGTCTCCGTACAAGAGCCACGTCCGAATTACGGCCTCCACCAGGAAATCTGCAACAGAAGACATGATTGAACGAGTTACCGCCAACATATCAGACCTGGCTTGGCAATCGATATAACCAAAGTCAACAACGCCGTCCTGAAAAGCGTCCTGCAGGACCTGTATGACCATCTTTTCAGTCGACACCTTGAAATATTCAGGATCATCGTCTGCGGCTTTTGGCGCCACGTCTTTCTCCTCTTCATCCACGTCTTCATCCATCTCCTCATCCACATCTTCATACATCTCCTCATCTGTGCCTTCATCCATCTCTTCATCCACGTCTTCAACCGTCTCTTCATACGCATCTTCATCCATCCCTTCATCTGACTCTCTGCCCACTTCTTCTTGACCCCTTTTTGTCTCTTTGCCTTCCACCAATGATTCTTCGTCCTCACCTCCGCGTTCCTCACCACCACTACCCGCATTGTCATTGCCGGCAGCAGATAGCACATATTTGCGCGATTCCTGGCCCACTTTGCTGAATACCAACAGCTCCTGCAGAAGATCTTTGGCGCCTTGTGGGTCCTGGAATTTCAAGATCGACTTCGGTAAAGCCTGGCGATGCCAGCTGGACATCTTAGGGAGGTTTAAAACCTGCCAGACTTGTTCCAACGCAAACTTCGGGAAGGCAAGTCGGTGGACCCTGCCCAGAACTGACATCATCAAATACAAATTCTTCTCCTCCATTTTTGCTGTGAAGACCACTTTGACGAGTAACGCTACTTCCTCTTGGGTCAAGGTACGCAACACTCGGGACAGCATCAAGATAGGCATCTGGGTGCCACGCCTACTGGTTGCTTGGATCATTCGTTTGGATACACGGACAAAGCGCATAGCATACGATACAATCCCCCTACGGTCTCCCATCTTTAGATCAGTGTTGGTGGGTATGTTCAAAAGTGTCAGAATCCATGCGATCGCGAGTATTGCAACTCGATGGGCAACAGATACAGGGATATCTCCCTGTGGCGCGTTATCATAGCTACCAACTGGAGCTGGTCTCCTAAAGATTCTGTGCAGATAATCAAGCCTCGAGTTCTCAAGGGGCTCAGGATTTTGTAGGACTTTAACGAGCATATCTGTTTTGCCATCTAAACGGAGGACTGGAGGCATGAGTTCAAAAAGGTCGAATTCGATGGGTTCGCTGGGTGCAGGATACTGGGGTAGCCATGGATTGACAACCCGGGTAAATAGTGCAGGATCGTTAGCGATGATTGATGTGACCAGAGGGGAACAGAGAAGGAAGAGTGTGAGATTATGACCACTTTTTGTCCTCTGATAATGGTCAAATAGCCGTGTTATCCTCTGTACCATCTCATTCCTATCCATGGAAGCTCGAAGGTATGTGTGCAACGTTTCCGGGAACTGGTTTGGAATCCAGTCGAGCAGATCTTCCAAGGATTCCACAGTGGCATCCAAGTCTCCAAACAAGATGGATTCCACGTGTTCTTCCAAACCATGAGTGAGTTCTATACTCCGATACAGATGCCTCTTCTCCTGGTCGTTATACGTGGTATTATTCCCGATGCCAAGTGTGTGACCAACCGTGGACTTGGTGATAATGAGTGTACAAGGAATAATCGAATTGTTCCGATCCATTCTGCGAGTATTATTGCGCCACCGGGTCTTTAGGAATTCATGGTCGGGCGAGTTTAAATTTAGGCGACTTTCGCGGTATAGTGCTTCTCTTTTCTTCCCGAACTCCAATAAACACTGGAGGACGGCTGATGAAATACGCCGAGGGATCTGTACGTGATCTTGCACCGTCGTGGGACAACAGTTATGGAAATCGAATCCAAGTGTCTCTGGGTACTCCACAACCTTGAACCTTTCCCAATCCATGATAAAATCCATCATAGGGTCGAGCAGTATTGCGCGTAATTCGTCCAGATTAGATGTGAGGGTAGGATAGATATGCCCGATCAGTTCTGCAGGAGCAAATTATTGTTATTTATTCTATACAAAATATATAATAATAAAAGAAAGAAGACCTACTAATTCGAGCTGTGAGGACTTGAAAATAGAATTTTGTTGCTCTGTCATACTCGTCCCTGATACTGGAATAACTAGATTGTCCGTTGTTTGGCTCGGTCATCCATATTTTGAATAGACGCAAGATGCATCTCAACGCATTAACGCCCTCGTTGC
The DNA here is from genome assembly GCA_003313065.1 of Sarcodon sp. MG97. Taxonomy (NCBI): domain Eukaryota; kingdom Fungi; phylum Basidiomycota; class Agaricomycetes; order Thelephorales; family Thelephoraceae; genus Sarcodon; species Sarcodon sp. MG97. Next base: position 7,594 of record QGOD01000365.1, read on the forward strand.
ACCAGGCGATAAGTGCGTCTTTAGAAAATGTTTCCCGAGTACCATTCGATACGTAGAGCCCAACTGGTCCCGCTAAGAAACGAGCGAACCCTGCAAGCTGATCTTGAATGACGAAAGTCAGTAGGAGCGATCCTGTCTCGACATCTTTTGCGTAACGTTGGTAAGCCCATGAAAGTACCTCATTGAATAGCACTGGTGAATGGGACAATTTGCATATAGACAAGGCCATTTTTGTGTTATAAACCCGATCACTGGCCTCCTTGCTCCTAGACGCATTAGCTTTGAAAAAATATACCTGTGCGGTACAAGCTTTTGTGTTTGCTTCATTTGCAACACTGAGGTCACCTGCGATCCCGCGCTCTGCGCCTACCCATGCTGCCTGGATAAGGCTGTGAGTGTCAATGTCGTTTTCGGCATCCAGCCACCTGCCGAGGACGAAACTCTCGCCTCTGCTTCTCAAACCGACTTCGAGCAGTAGTCGACCATGAAGGGGGTGTAGGATAGATAAAAATTCAGCCGAAAATGGGGGAAAGGATGCCTTATTTCGGGGGACTTCTACAAGGGATTCTCCGGTTTTGGCGGCATGGAAGATATGGCAGAAAGGGAATCTGGCCTTTCGAGGTATAAATTTTAAAGGAAGGATGAATGTAGAACCCGTAAAGATATCCTCAGTTTGTGTTACATGCTTGAAAACGGCCAATAAGAGTCCAATAATTGTTGTTGACCCCGACAAAGCTGTCAAATCTGGTGGAGAAGTGATGGTCCAGTAATCAGCCCATCTCGACCGGCCAAACTCCTCGCAAACTAGAGAAACAAGCGCTTTGACTTCATTCCATGAAAATAGATTAGCTCGATGGTGGTACATGACTCTTCGGAGAAGATCGCACAAAGTGACGACGCGAGATATCCGGTCCTCTATTCCAATTTCCTTCTCAAGAATAATAGTAGCGATGCGAAGAAGGAATGGGCCATTCAACTTGGCGATTACGGGATCTGCTGGTGGTAAAGAAGCGTTTTGAGTGAGATATGAGTCATATGAGGCCGCGAAACGATCCCAAAACTGAAAGTCCCTATCTCGTCTAAGGACGTCGTCTATTACGGAGAGAATGTGTGAAGGATCATCGAGACGCCCTGTAGTTGGAGAGGGTGTCAATCCTTCGAATTGACCCAACGAGATCCTCAAGATTTAAATCAGAAATATCATCTTCCTAGATAGCGACAAGCGCTCACTCTTTTGCAATCTCGGGGCGTCGGATCGCAAGTTTACTCCATGTACCGTTATGAATTAGAGGTACCTCGCAGCTGTGGAAGACGACCCTTGCGATGTCCAGGGACGCTGCTGTCAAAGCATGATCTATCGCAACATGTGCGTGGCGAACGAGCGGAGTATCCGAGCCAAATGCGGGAAATATCAAACGGAATAAGGCATCAACGATAAATGTATGCCCTGGAAGCAAAGGTGATGGGCGTCCGAATGCACGAAACAATCGTATGACGTAGATTTGGGGCAAAACATTATTCATCAGGTTAACTAGTCCATCGTATCCTCCCATTGATTCGAGAAACAACGTTGGATCCTTCCTCCAGGTCATCTCGAAAACGTCTATGGCGACAGTTATGATCTTCTTATCCTTGTGTCTTTGCAAAGCATGCAGCGCCCATGGGATGGATTGAGATGCACGCAGTATGAGAGCATAATCCTGAGGTATGATGATAGAAGACTCGAGCTTCGAATCTAATTCTGATCTAAGAGAAGATCCCCGGTCGCCGTCTGAGAGAGATAACCAATAACCAATCAATAATCTGTTCCTATCCGTAGGGATGAGTTTGTCAATCCCATCTAGAATATTCGCCAGATCTGGAGCCATTTAGAGAGGAAGGGTGAACCTGACACTGACACTCTGATTTCATATTTTGAGTCATCTGCCAAGGAATTCCACCATGCGCCGATGATCGGTCAATGTGCTGGTGTTCATATGTTCAGTTCAAATATTCATGGCTTATATTCAAGTAATAGACAAGGATGAGACACGTCTTGATGGCTCCCGATTAACTAGTAGCCAGATAAGCTTTACGAACCCACGGGTAAGGAGCAGCAAGTGCGTTTATCCGCGTCGTGCGTCGTGCAGAAGCCATTGTATTAAGTGATACAACAGTAGTAGGATACATATAATCAAAGTGTATATACGATAAGTTCTGATTACAGTCAATGGTTTCGCACAGGCTGATTTAGTTCAACAGCGTTGAACCTGACTCTAACCTCCGAGATCTCCTTCCTTGCCTCCTTCAAGGTCTGTACAATTCTCTTCTCCAGTAAGGTAGCATCATGAACGCTCATATCTTGTGAAACGTCGATGGTTAAGTCTACGAACATAGTTGCACCTGCACGAATCCCTCGAACATCACGAACTCCAAGAAGTTTGCCTGAATTGTGCAAGGTGGGTATCAGTGATGAAGATGGAAATTGAATTAGGGGTTCCAAGGCATCGTTCAGGGCGCGTCGCGTTCTAGGCGGTATGCCCCGATCAGTGAGTTCGCCAAAGGCACCTGCAAGGAGGGAAACCCCTTGTTGAAGGATGACTGCGGACACAAACAGACCTAGCCACAATGAGTATTGTTGCACAAGTTATTTAGTGACAAAAGCATACCTCCTATAGGATCTAAGGGGAGTTTTGGAAACATCCAACTCCCCATGATTGCTACAAAGGCAACCAGGCTTGAGTACGCATCACTTCTGTGATGTATGGCATTCGCTAGCAATACAGAGCTGCGCTCTTCGTCCGCAACTTTTTTGGTTATCCTGTACAACCATTCCTTGCAGACAATGCTCACAGCTGCAAACCAAGCTGCGTTTGGATCCAACAATTGCCCATGAGAACCGTGGCTATGACTGTGACCGACTTCGGGTAATGGAATATGTTGTGCGACGTGAGACACAGTTTGGATCACGTCTTGAATAGCACCTGGGGGGAAACTGGTGAGGGTCGCACTCAGAGCCTCGATCAGGAGGTGGTAAGAGTGGAAGCCAATGCCCAGTGCGCCACCTGTAAGAAGTATCGATACCGAGAAGGTACCCAATGTTTCGAATTTGCCAAAACCGTAAGGGTAATGGTCGGAAGGTGGTCTTCGCGATAACTTCCAGCAAAGTAGCGTAACAAAGTCCCCAAGGAGGTCTACATAATACGCCGTGTCATCAATGAAGAAACAAACCACGGCGTAATATACATACCACTTAGTGAATGGCCTGCATCTGCCAGTAAAGACGCTGAGTTCTGAAATATAGACAGGTTGAGATGACAGAAGGTAGAGCAACTCGATCCGCTCACCATGTACCACCCTGCCAATCCTTTAGAAGCTGTCAAAACTACATTTGATCCCAACCCAATCAACGTGACCCGACTCCCTCTGTCTCCTACCCTCCCATGCAGAACATTAGTTTGAGACAACAGCTCTAAAATAAATGAATGGAAATACCAGTGCTGTTCAACGCCTCAACGCCATGTGGATGCTTTTCATCTCCGTTAGAATGTGAATGCGCTAAGGATCCGTATATGGAATGCGAATGCGAATGATGTTGGCGGTCGTGATCGTGTCTATGCGTGTGTGGATGTTTGTCGTCGTGTTCTTCTGTTGGTTCTGTTTCCTTGACTTGCTTTGAATACGAACGGCGCGTAGTCATGTTGGTTAAGGTAGTGGTTGCGTTTATGCCCGAACCAATCGTCGAAGCTACCCAAGAAGCCGACGAAACGAAAGAACGGCACTGATTCGACGGAAACCGATATGCGCTTGAGCCCGCAGGGCAACGGGTGGGAAGAGGAAGCCTTACTGGCAGCGTCGCCCGGCTGTGATATGCCCGACTCGCAACTGGACATATTCGTCCGTGCATACAGAGGATTAGAAGAACAGGCAGCGGGAGTACAAAGTAAAGAAGTATGTGTCAATTACAGCTCCAGTTCTCACTTGGGCAGAGCGGTCTCAGACTTGCCTGCCTTACCGGCACACTTAAGCGTGGTTATACTATTCAGCGAAAAGGATGAGGCGCCTGGGTTAATCTATCACCGGCACCCCTTACATACGATGCAGAATAGCGCTTGTCAACTCAGCGATTGAAAAATCGTTCGGGGAAGTATAAAATACATGAATGAAAAATGCTGCGCTCGCAAGTTCGCCATACTGTTTTCACACTCTTCATCTGCTTGAAAGTATGTCGAACGAACCTGTTACGGCTGTGGGGTCCCAGGAGATTTGGTGAACTGTGAAAGACTTGTAGCAGCATCATTTACTATACAGCCGAGCCGCCAGAAAGTTCAAACATTGGCAAATGTTGGAATTTCCTCTTTTTTTTTTTAAAAAAAAAAAACTGTTCAAGGTGGACCAGTGACCCGTTGTGCGCGAAGTACATCAAGCAAACGGCTCAGGCTAGGAATATTCAAGATTAGGTGTGCTCGTACCATTCTCTGAATCTGGTTATGCATATCTTGACTCTGCCCTCGAATAGGTCTTCGAAGGCAGGCATCTGTACGCCCCTCCACAAGACGAAAGCCGAAGAGTTAACGGAGCCGCAATCAGATAAGCGCGAACACTTCATGTTCACATCGCGACCCCGAACAGGCTTTGAGAGCTGAACGAATCAAGAACGTCGGCATTCATCTTGATACCGTACAATCTATCGGCAAACCTGAATGGCATGTTTACTTCTCGCTCTTTCAACCAGTTACAGTATGTATACCCGTTCTTTGTGTCCCCTTTGGGCACCTATAAAGGATAGTGTCCAAATTTCTTGCTGTCTTATTATTTATCAGGAGAATTCAAGAAACCGATTTCCTTGTTCTACGATTAGCGCTTTCAAACGTACTATGTCTTGGTGCAACAAATGCCTTTTGCTCAGAGATATTGATCGTTGGGAGATAGCGTAAGTGCCTTTAGCCTAACTAGCAATATTGAATGAACCGTGTCCCACGTTAGACACTTGTAAAGCCCCCCAAGGCAATTTCAGAACAACTGGCCTTCAATGCCGGGTACGCATGTTCTTGTCTTCGCAGTGTTTTATAGATCCAGGGCGTCCAACTAACCCATATGGATGCTATTGAATCGTTCATTGATTTCAGTGCGGCCGCTCGTGTTCGGTCCTCCACCTTGCAGTAATAAATGAAGGAACGGCCCCCACCTTGAGAGATGGTGCACGTGTATTTTGGGAAATCCATGCTCCGAGCTCCTGAGTCTTTGCTTCGAATCGGGGAAATCGAGAACCAGGAGGTTGAACTGAGTTTTAGTTCACAGGCCCTTTCTTAGAATAGAGACCAGTGTTTGTTCGCCACTTCTTGCTTAGAATAGAGTTGTCCCGGTAGCTTTTCCGTTGTTCATCCAGCCATGCTGCAGTAGTCAGGTGCATGTTAAGGTACGGAGACGTGTACATATGATCTCTCGCAAGCTGTAAAGACTTCACGTTGTTAATCATGAAGACCAGATGATATCATGGCTCAGATTCTGAAAAAACAATGATTTGAGCAGCATTTTCCGACTCGGAACGGACTTTCCGATGAGAACAAAAGTAGAAAAGCGGGTGATGAATTACATGCATTACATGCAGAGTATATACAAGCCTGCAAGGATCTGCATTCCTTTCCGGAGGCAAACTTCATCATGGAAAACGCGAGGCGACGAAACGTGACGGAAAGCAACGTTACATCTGTCACTTATAGTGACACGAGTTCGTTCATGGCACACAGCATAAAGCACACAGCTTGTGAAGTTGTATTCATTTTATCTCCTTGAGCAGACACCAGGAGAGAACGTCTCGAACGTCCTCGAGGCCAAGGTGAGTTGGGTATACTCTCGGTATGAAATAGTTGCTTAGAATCGGACGCCACGTGCTTTTAGCAGTTTAAAGAGAAGTTGGACTCGTCAACCTCCACCTGATTCTCGAGTCGCCCTTCGCATCACACTGCAGCTTTTCAAAGTGAGGGATGGTTTTCATCTGACAGTTAGAGCATCAATTGACATGGTTCAAAGCGATATTTCATCCAAAGTTCGTCAACGGACTAGGTATCATCGTCATAGAATTGTTATTAAACAGTTTTCTCAAGTAGGGTTTCAACGTTGGACCGCCAGGGTGGATTTGATAGTCGGGATATGGAGCAGTCTTCGGCCGCTGAGCAGCGTGCCTTTGCTGTTGCAAAACTCAAACGAGCAGCCTCTTTACCCCGGATGAAAGACGGACGGCGGCCACCAATGCATGTTGAAGCAGTCAGCGAAGGCGAGAAGTCCCAACTTGGCGACAAGAATGGATTAGATGGGAAGGAGGATGAATGCCCGCCACTGATCGAGACGATTCAAGCACCGGACCAATCGACCCCGGCGATGGAGCACCAGGAGAAGGGAGACGAGTTAGTAGAACCTGAGCCTGAACTAGAGACTGAGACGGCGGCGCCAATGGTAGATGAAGAGCACGCTGAAGGAACTGCAACAGGAAAGGAAGAGGACACGCCGTCATTGCACAAGAGACGTCGTAGATCACGTTCAAGGTCGAGAGGATCCAAGGATCTGAAGACTAAGTTAAGGGTCGTTCCCAGTCCCCGCACACTGAACCATACTAGTAACGAGTCCTCTCAAGATGACGATGCGCCTTCACCCCCTGCGTCACCAGCTGTGCTCTCTCCACGACCTTCTCGCTTCAATACTCAAGTGACTGGCATTCTGGAACCCTCGTTATATCCAGGAACAGCACCGTCAACTCCAATGCTTCCTTCTCTAGAAGCGTTACAGAAGGGCCTCTTCCGCTCAAATAGCGCCAGTAGCGGGGTTCAGCGTAGGATTGCAATGGCAAAACTGACAGGTGAAATATTCGATCCTGCAGTTCTGTCGCCGCTGCCAGCGGGAAAGCTCACAAGGAATAATACCGTTGCGGGTGGTGAACGGATGGCTGCAAGAGCACTGTTATTCCACCGTTTAGCTGAACGGATAAACCCAGAAGGAGATCAGACGAGCGGCGGAGAGGAAGTTAGTGTACGGACTCCTACCCCTACGAAACGGAGACGTCGACGACGAGGGAGTTCCTCTCGTGCTCCAACTGTTGTTGATGACCGCGATGAGCCTTCGACGACTCCGAATACTCCTCTTCTCCCTTCGTCACCCTCGTTACCTTTGAACAGTGTTCCGGACCCTCCTCCCCTATGCCCACCAATTTCCAAAGAAGATTCCTTTGCAAGTGAAACACCGCTCGACAGACGAGGTCCTCTCATTGAGGAGGAGGACGATGTACCACCACGAACTTCTCCTTTACCACCCAGTATTCCGCGTACGCCAAACCGTTCACCTCCAAGGTCATCTGGTCGGATGCTACACGTGTCGGATGCTCCGTCCAATTTCTCTTCAGATTCTGCGCCTGGAATTGGAGTCCCTGTGTTTTTGTCACAGAAGAATGTTCTTAGAGGAGATATTTTCCCAACTAGTCCTTTTGCAACTCCTTTAAGGGAAAAGGCTTACTTGGAGGATGAAGAAGATCCGATTCCATATGAGGAACCACGCCACGAACTTGCGCATGATGCATTCGAGCGTGAGATCAGTTGGGTTGCAGAACCTGGTACGTAATTTTAATCTTGCGGTCTTGCTCACTTTCTGATGGTACACAACTAGTTCCTGAGTCGCGTATGCCGATAAACGATGATGACGAGGACGAGGACGAGGAGAATAATAACAAAAACCATAATAAAAACGATAATGACGACGACGACGAACATGAAGAAGATGGAGATGATGAGGATGATGCTCAGGAACCAGTGCAAGTATTCCATAGATCTCCTTCACCTCCAGCTCCGTTGGAGTTGAAAAGTCTCCTCGTCGAACGTGAAACATCTCCTGAGGTCACACCATTTCATCTCCCTCCGTCTCCTTCATCAGCTGCTGCACTGTCAAACTTCACGTCCGAAATTCGGCTGAGTGATGATTATGGCTCTACATCGATATATCCTACTCCTCCACTCGCCACACCCGTATTCGGACAAACTCCAACTAACGGTGAATTTGCGGATTTGGAAGATAATCGAATAACTGCCACAGACGTTACACCGAAACGGTCTGAGGGCGGGTATTGGGAGAGAGTCAAGAACACATTCACTCGAACTGGTTCCCAAAATGGACGTCGATCTCGGACAAATAGTATTGGTGCACGTCAAGGACGAGATCACACTGACTCCAGCGTCAGCAGGGAGAGTGGCGCAAGTCTTACCAGCGCAAAGACGGACAAAGGCGACATTTCTGGCACATTTGCATATCAACAATCACAGCCACCCATTCAAACGCACACACCGCCCCCGGCATCTGCTTCCGTTTTGTCGTTGGCTCCCCATGCACCCAAGGGTGGAGTTTCGCCAATACCTGCTGCTTCGAACGCAGATTTAAGAAAATATACGGATGCCAAACTCTTCCCATTTCCTGGCATGATGGAATTAGAGAAGCAGCGCTCACGAGCGAAGGGTATGTTAAATTCTGCGTCTACACCAGATATTGTGCTAGGTTTGGACCAGCCCGCGCCAAGCCCTGGTTCGTCGAACTTGGCTAGTCGATCTCCGGAGGCCTCTAGAGACAGAAAATTGTCACATCAAGCTTCAGATTCGCGTTTGATTGCAAAGTTCAGCAATACATACTCTCCTCAAATCATGTCAACTGTGCCTTCCTCGACCTCTACCGATTACTTCTCTATACCATCCCCACACTCTGCTACGGGATCTACCCAGTCTGGATCTATGAAGCTTCCGACTACCCGTGAAGGCGTTAAGAAATGGCTGACCGCCAAGAAGATATTCTCTCCATCCACTGGGACGACCACGCCAAACATTACTGTATCTTCCCCCTCTGGAATTCGGTCTCCAGATCTGAAGACTAAACCGTCTATTTCAGATTTCCTGTCTCGGAAAGAAGTGGATTTGTCAGCTGACTGGGAAGATGTAGAGAGTGACAAGTCCCGAACAACAACAAGCACAAGCGGCAGCACGCTTCGAGGGAAACGACATTCCAACGCAGAGGTCCCATCTGCATTCAGAAAGGCTGTTGATGATGCATTTGGTACTAACACACCGAGTCCATTGGATAAGTCCAACTCCACAGGTCCACCTGATCTGTCAGACACCCCGAGATCAGATATTACTTCAGATCCTCCCTCAGCCATCCCTTCCCCTCCAGAGCCCCCGTCTTCTACTCCAGATCCTCAGTCATCGTTGGATGACTACCCTACTCGCTCTACCTCCGCTTCTTTTTCCACCTTATCCTCTCATCCAGTCATTGATGCTACAAATCAAGATAGTCAAAATCTCACAATCATGGAACGCGTTGACGAATTATTGGGACGTGGACCGAGGGCTTCGATGTTACCATTCGCGATTGACGATCCACCACGCAAGTTAATGCTGTCCTCGCCCGTCTTACAGGTGGTCAATTCCAACACTGTGAAAGATCGATTTTTGTTCCTGTTTAATGATATTCTTGTCATTGCTAAACCTATTTGGCGGGATCAGGACAGTCTCCTAGACTCCACGAAACTTTCCATTCCTGATCGGCGGTTCCTGATCAAGGGTGTCGTGCACTTGAGAAACCTCCGGCTAAAGATCGATCGAGATGATAATAGTGCCAAAGCTCATCTTTCTGGTTCACTAAAGCACACGCTTATTCGAACATTCGTTCATCAATTTGCGAAAGATCCTGATCACGCAATCGCCACATTGTTCGAAAAGGCTAAGACTCGCGACGACCCGGTTGGGTTGGGACAACTGATGTTTAAGACGCTGGATTTGGATCGGGCGAAGTTGGGTGACTACCTTTCGCGTCGGACGTCTAAATTCGTGCTCAAGTCATACATCGACGAGTTTGGGTTTACTGGCCTGAGGGTAGACAAAGCGTTGAGGGTGTTTCTTCAAACGGTCAACATCCCGGCGAAATCCTACGCACACTTCAACCCTTCCGAGTACCTACTGGATGCTTTCGCCGGTCGATGGTACGAGGCAAACTCCGCTGTCGTCGTGTTTGATAAGGATTTAGCTGTGAAGCTTGTGCGTGCGATTGTGCAGTTGAATGAAGTTTTACACGGTGGTATTGGGCAAGAGCCAGGCGTCACAGGCTATCAGAAGAGGAATGTTATCGCTAAGGATTTCATCGAGGCTTTTCGCAGATATGACCTTCGGGGGTTGGTGTCTGATGAACTGTTGGAGGATATCTTCAGCTCATTCCGCCGCGAGAGATTAACCCAGGCTCGAAATCCAGCTAATCAAGGAGGTCCACCAGATGCCATCATAACAGTCAAGCGTGGTCTGCCACTACGACTAACGTATCGTGTCCAGTCAGAGCCGATCATTCTTCGAATACCACAACCCGATACTCAGTTGAATATCCAGCTCTTTGGGCAGGACTTGACTTTCGACCCGCCAATACTCAGCTTCACGAAATCAGCAGAAGCATCGTTCCGAGTCACTGGAACCTCGCTAGGACCAAAGACTATTGTCATGCTGCGGTCGGGCGCAAATGCTCTATGCTATTCGGGCCTCCCGCAAAGTAGCGTCATCATCGTTGAACGAGCATTCATGCGGAACACCTTCCAGATCGCCTTTTCTGATGTTCATGGAGAGCGACGAAGGTATATGTTCAGTGTAGACGACCCTGTGCTGAGACATCAGTGGGCTATGTCAATAAAGCGACAAATAGACGTCACGTCAAGTATTTGGGAATCCTCAGCTTCGGATCTTGGGACCTCCAGGTTCCACTTTGCGGCAGAGAGCGTGGCATTCAAGGTGTTGCAAGAAAGCCTACTCGGGGACGATATCTATCTAGGAGATCTCAGCACGTCCTTTTCTTCATATTCCCCTCCTCATAGCCCGAATGGAAAATTGGTTCGTCACGATTCACGGAAAGGAATGAGCTTCCGCTCTTCGTTACATGCACGGTCGAAATCTCGAAGCCAGGTCTATCACAGAAGTATGGCGGGAAAGATGGAGATTGATCTCGAAGTTCCCATTGATGACGATACCGATGTCGGGGATACTGCGATTCAACCTCAAAGAGTGTGGAATGGCCAGGACATAGAGCTTGTTTGTCGGCAGAATAGTTCAATTGCCACTATACTCACTCATTTACATGTGGGCTCCCCTGGTCATTCATCAGAAGATTCGAGTGAGCTGAGGCGGAACTCATGACATCCGATGGGATGGTGTTATCATTGTTGTCGTTTGTGTGCGTTTCTTCTTACTGTTTGTCATTCATTTCTAAATGTTTATTTAGGTTTTTTTTCTTCTTGCTTATCGGTTACTGCACTTCATTTTAATTGTTTTGAACAATCTCATCTATATCGTCCGTGGGAGTTTCAATTGCATTTCGTTCTAGGCTAAATCATTTTTTCCAGATACAATCTCCACTGTCTTTGCTGTCATCTTATGTTACAACTACTCTTGCACAAATTTTCCAATACTATGCTGCAGATACTCGATAATGTTAAATTATTTGATATCGCCTCGTAAAAAGTGATGCTACTGTAATCTACTCAGTTGAGTGGTGGTTATGAGTTGTAGATGCAAGTACTACATGAATGGTTAATGTTTGTTTCGCTTATGATCCTCTATGGAGCGTTGGAGATTTGAGACGGAGGTTCCTTTGTCAGAGTCGTAGCAGGAGCTGCAGGATCTGACAATGCTGAAGTTTGCTCGTCGTCATCGTCATCCGCGATTTCTAATTGAATAACAGATGTTGATAATTAATGGATATGGACAATAGAATAGGACGCGCCTTCACCATAGAGGTCTGGATGTTCTCTAAAACAGTCCTGCATAGCTTTGAACTTTTCTACACAGTCAATACCCTTGGGATCCTGTTCGGAGAACACGAAACATGAGAAAGCTTCTCGAAAGTGGGGGCCGCAAGGGCCATGAGCCATTCCACCTAAACACGGGCAATCCCAGTTGATTTCTCCGGTGTCGGGATTGAACGCAGCAGATCCGCCCGACTCCTGTTCTCCTTCGTTACCTGTTTCACTCTTGAGAGGTTCATTCGAATCTTCTGGATGCTGCGAAATTTGAGCGTTTGGTTCTGGTTCTAGGGTGAGTTCTATCTGTTCGACGTGGCCTTTTGGTTTTGTTTTGGATGCTTGGGATGCGGCTTGAGAAAGCTGTAAATGGGGCGATATCAAGTGGGACTGACTGGTGGGTTGCTGATGGGAGTCTAATGCAATGTTATTCGTTTGGAACGCTGCTTTCCATGCAATGTACGTGACGGCCACTGCGGAAGCTGCTCCGGCCAATGCGAGTCTTCTTGGCCGCGTTTGTCGTACAACAGGTGCTGGTGTATGTAGACATCTCCGTAGAGGAGCATTTCGGACTGCACGTAACATGACCGCAGGAGCAAGAGCTATTAACGAGGAAAGTTATTACCCTGCTGACAAAGTTTAAACGCGTCAAAATGCTGGCTCGCATAATTCCGAGAACTTGAGACTATTCTTCCGAAGTTCAATTGTTCAGCACTCAGATCTCAAAGTTAACTTCAACAAGCGTGTTTCGTAGATATACGATGAATTTACTATGTAATAGATACTACATATTATCATCGGGGGCTAATATATCACTCACCCAGCGACGGAGGGACCAACAACCGTGGATCGGTTACAGAACCTTGTATGTTTACCTTGATTCCAACTCCAGCTGGGACACAGCCTTCTCCCAATGCTTCTCGCAGGGCTATCTTAGCCAAAAACCCAGAGCAGTGCATGGGGAGAATGTAAGTAGGCGCCGGTATCATGGATTTAGAGAGAAATTCAACAGTTGGAGCGATACGTGGCTCGAGCTCTGGGCCTCCAAGGTGCAGACCTCCGATGATCTATCTAACATCACTCGATGAAACGAAAGCTGAGAAATTAATAACACACCATATGAATCGGTTTTTGAAATGTCTTGACAGCATCTTTTACAACGTTGACGATGCCTGCGTGCGAACAGCTGATAGCACGATCAATAGTGGTAGGAAACTGAGTGGCAGTAAGAGTATTGAAAAAGGCCTCACGCGCTAAAGATCACGAGTCCTTTTCCTTTGACATCAATCGCAGCATACCGTTCGTCCATGATGTGCTTGAATATAGACCGAGGTTAAAGAAGTACAGTAAGATGAATGGAGAATCTCACATTTTCCCGAACCCATTTTCCTTTCCCTGTATCGTCTTCAAAAAACCTTACACCACCCAAAATGCCCTGTTCAAATTCAGTAAGCCTCGGAATCTCTCCGCTAACCCATATAGCTCCATTTGCAACTGCATGACCCTCCTGATGGAACTCAACCTTGCCTCCTGCCTCTTCGATAAGCTCGAACGTAGGATCTGCAGGTAGCTGACCAATAATCTGATCGTCGTTTGGTGCAATTCCCCTTGCAATCGGCCTGTCCGGATGTACATCTACGATAATCTCTGATTCTGGTGGGGAGGCGGTGCTCTCGCTTCTTCTGAGTTTCAAGAGCGATAATAATCCACCAGTGTGATCCCGGTGCCAGTGAGAGAGGATAACACGTTCTATTCTACGAACGGGAACGTTCATTGCAGCAACGTTGCGCACGAGAGATTTGGAATCTGGACCGGTATCGAAAAGCGTTGAATGTGGGGGCTCTCCATCTACTTGTGTTTCCTATAAACAATATTGATTGTTAATCATGACTTTGTTGGAAGACTAGAAACAAGCTTATGAGTTACAATTAGTGCGGAAAACCCGTGTGCGCCTGTGAATGGGTTTAATGAATACTTCGAACATAAGAGTTCCAATACATATTTTACCACAACAGAAGTCGTCAAGCTCGACGATAGGAATGCCAGTTCTAGGATCGATTGGAGGATCATCAGCGAGATGAGACCTGAGTTCGCTAGAAAAGCCTGGTGGGAATTTGTAGAACCATTCTATACTGTTGTCGACTAGAAACGTTATGGTCAGTCTATCGACAGAAGATAAAGCCATCGAAGCGTTAAGTGAGGGGTTGGCCTGGGGTTTCCAACTCTGGCCGCTTTAGACTAGTAATTTCTACAGTATCGACTTACAGGTACTTCCGAGCCCTCAACCCCTCCCAATATATCTATCGAAAACCAATCTCGTTTGAATAAAATCAGGCAAAACCCCACCGAAGACAAGTTTCAGAAAGAGTCACAGATATCCCTGGGCCGGTAGTGGACTTTCGGGATTTCATATTGAAGGACATAGGCTATTCCTGCCTGACTTCCTAGTCACTGCCCCATGTGCATAGGAATCCAAAGATCAAGGCCTCCTTGGCCATGGTCCAACCTCCTGGTTTGTTTGCACTTGCCTCCAGGGGGCCTGGCCACTACCGAACGGATAACTTGCATGTACCTGCCATCCAGCTTGCCCTCATTTCGTATCTGGATATCGTTCGTGCAACTAAATACTCCACAAAACAGTCCTTCCGACGGTGCTGATACCTCCCACAAATGATAACTAGACTTAAGCGCATCCTGTGCGCGTCAAATTCCGGTGACTCCAGGTTTGTCAACGTCAGATCATGACACGTTCCCCTGTTTATTGACTCGTCAGCTCGTCTGTGTTACCTATTTTATCTTGTGGGTATAGCCTTCGCTGCGACACTACCAATCCAATCAGAGTGACTGTTTTCTGCTGTCACATATGACTAGGTCCAATGCACTGAGAGACACGTATCCCCCGCATTCTAACGTGTTCCTCAACCACCTTGTAGCCAATATAAAGCTCGCTATGGAATTAGCTCTGCTTTATTACGCTTCGACCCTCTCAACTTGCGACAATGGGTTCCCTTATTTCTCTTCTCTATAACCTTAAACACCAAGAAATGCGTGCGTCTTGCCCTCTAATATTCAGTTCTATATTCAATTCTAAATGCATTTATGTTGTTATAACTAGGCGCTCTGATGGTTAGCAATTCTGGCAGATTGCCTCCAGCACGTTTCTGATTTTCTTCTTCTAGTTGGGTCTTGATGGCGCAGGCAAGACCACAGTCCTCTATAAACTGAAGCTAGGGGAAATAGTCCATACCATCCCAACTATTGGTATAGATCTCTTTTCTTGGCATTTACACGTCGACTAACTTGTGTCCGCAGGATTCAATGTGGAACGGGTAGAGTACAAGAACGTGACTTTTACAGTCTGGGATGTTGGTGGGCAAGAAAAGATCCGCCCATTATGGAGACATTGTACGTCCAAAGTCATTCTTTTGCCGAGAATGATCCACTACAACTCGCACCAGACTACTCGAATGCTCAAGCACTGATCTTCGTCGTCGATTCAAACGACGTTGATCGAATTTCCACTGCACAAGAAGAGCTACATTATATCCTCAGCTCTGAGGAGATGCGCGATTGCGTCCTCTTAATCCTTGCAAACAAGCAAGACCTACCTTATGCCTTGAGCCCAAGTGAACTTACCGATCGATTACAATTACATCGATTGAGACATAAATGGTATATTCAGGTACGTCTTTCTTTGCAGAGTCTTTTGGCACGTTTGGTGAGCCCGCATTATAGTCCACGTGCGCTGGGACGGGTGAAGGACTTTACGAAGGGTTGGACTGGCTAGCTCGGAATGTCAGGCGCGGCCCATAATCGAGACGATGAAGGTGGAAACACAACACGTACATTGTCTACGTTGTTGTTACAGATCGAGATTTACCTTTTTCGCTTTTCTGATTTGACTAAGACCAGTAAAATGATCATGCACGTAGAGATCCTATTACTCTTCCCCATCTACCCCAAAGTATTATCGCAAATGCGTGTAAAACATTAGTTCTAGATTTTTTAATCTTTTGTGACTTGTTCTGATACATATTCGCTTGTTAAGCAGCAGGAGGAGTCTGCAACCTGGAAAGTAATTTAATCCGATATATTATGAGCTATTATGACAGTGACTTGTAAGTGCGAAGGGGTATACGACCTAGAGCCGAAACAAACAACGCGGAACACTCGACAGCAGATGAAAACAACTGCACAACAATCACTCGCCATCCCCAACTGATAAGTCAGGTATAGAAGCTGAACCACACAGTCTCAAATACTCAACATACTCTACCAAAAACAACACTTGTTCAAATGTCTCAACCGCTTTCACACTCCGCCGCCGCCGTATAATCATGATGGCCTTTTCAACAAGCTGTATAGTATCTCTCCTAACGGGGTCCTCTATCCCCACCGTTTGTTTTGTTGACGTGGGGGTGAGGGCGTGGGTGTCAATCCATCCGCACAACCCCAATTTCAATATCCAGCAACATGCAATCAATCCAGCACGTCCTACTCCCCCACGACAATGCACAAGGATAGGTATGCCTTGTAGAGTGTAGGAATCAATTAGACGCGTCAGATGGGAATCGAGAGTTTTAGGTTCCAAAGGTGCAAGACCTTCAGGTGTCGGAATCCTGCAACGCTGGTCAATATCATCGTAATGCGATAGCGTGTGAAGGACTTACCTCAAGATATCAATACTATTTTCACTCGCAATTCTAGTATATTCAGCCCAGGAGACGCCTAAGTATTCGAGCTCATTATCATCCAAACAACTACAGCGAGGTGGGTAAGAATCGAGGATCTAACGAGGACGTCCGAGTGGTTGCCTTACCAAACGATACATCCAACACCCAGTTCTCTAATACGAGCTAGATCTCGACTCAGGTCCCTGCATACACCGACACGACCGTTTACGGGACCAGCCAAACGAACTACGAGAATGGACATCATCAAACGCACGGTCCAAGAAGTTAAATAAGAACCGACCTTTCTTTCCCGGACAAGACGATAAGTATAGGTTTCCAATTGAATGTCCTAACTTGCGTGACTTGATGGGAGATGGCGGCAGTCGCGCTGACTGGATGGTCTTATCACTTTCGCTGGTTTGATGTTTTTGTGAATTAAAAGAGGAATGTCGGCCAAGTCAAAACATACGCTGCATCTGTACTGCTTTCGAAGTCTCTAGACACCTGAAGAGGCACTGTAGAGATCCTGGATCTAGATAGGTTCCTGGCCTTGAAAGATCCTCTTAGGCGACTGTTCATGGCTGCTTGGAGAGCTTGAGCAACCGCCGCACGGTTCCAGACTACGGGTGCTAACGGCGAAGCGTTTCCAGATTCTATACGTGTGACCAGAGGCTTCACAATGGTGGGAGATGGCTGGGTGGGATGTGTATAGGAAGTAACTCTGTCAAGATGGTACGGCGGTGGTATATCATATAATATGGGAGAAGGTTTTCTTGCTTGAATGAGGTGAAAAGAGACAACGGGTAATAATTCCAATGGTATGATAACTGAAATACTATGGTGAAACATGACAACCGTTAGTGGTGCAAGAAACAATTGTGCTAACTTTATGGGATGAGTCTCGGAGGTTTTAAATTGGGTATTGCAAACTGAGTTCCTCGATAATGGCGAATCCATGGCAGCGGAAAGTTCTTGTTTCAAGTCAACGCCATCAGAAATGAACGTAATTCGAGGCTCGCCTGAGAGTTCAGTGCGGAATCTGGAAAGGCGATTCTCGGATAGCCACCAAGACTTTTCTGTAGTGCAACGCGTTTGACGAGCTTTGAGCTCCTGTACCTGATCTGGCATATGTACTGATAGCGGCACATACTTCGCAGTTGCACCTGTAATTGGTTGATAAATTCAGCCTCTTATGATTAGTCAAGATGAATTTGAATACGAAATAAAGGAGTGCTATTGCACAAAACAACAAAAATGTGATGTTGAGAGTCCATGTTAGAACGATGCTCATAACCTGTACCTAGGTAAGAATAATTGGAGCTATACACACCTTTGGGGCCAAACTTCAGACGATTGTATTCACTTGCATGATGCTGGGATGCCAGATGTGCCAGCTGGTCAAAAATGTGGATCAGAAACTGGGTTCAGTGTCATGTCGGCTAGGCAATCACCTGTGCAGTGAGTTTTTCGTGCGGAGGAGCTTCTGTATGACAGGGTGGTGAGACTGTCGGCGTCCCTACATATAGAGTATGTGGGGGGTGAATTGGAACAGTTTCAACGAGAGTAGAAGACATTTGAAATTGGATCTGAAGCTGGAAGTCGTCTGGTGCGTCCTCGGGGCATGCACTGCAAGCTATTTGTACGGTCGAGGACTAAAAAAGCGAGAGAGGCGGACTCAGTCCTAGACAACGGCACGACAATCAGAAGCGCAAGAGAAATTGGAGCAATATCTGGTAGACTACTTCAACTTTGCGTTGAATTGGTGTGACGGGGAGATCAACTGTCACACCGGTAACTCGTTGCTTGTTCCCGGGCGTCAGGCATCGTCCGCTGGTGTTTGCCGTCGTCGTCGCTGTCGTCGACATCGTCGAAGTTGTCTCTACCATTCATTCTCCCCGTTACCTGTGATTCGCACCCGGTTTTGACGTCCATTCCTTCCCCTCTGTCCCATCCCCTTCAGTCCTAATTGGCCATCTGGCACGGCCGATACTGTCTTTCACTCCAGCCACTCGTCATGCCGCCCCCTCTCAAATTCGAACAATCTGATGTCCCGATTCCTACTACTCGGCCCCCACTCACTTCGGCCACAACAATGCGTAGGGCTAAGACCTTAACACGGCCAGAGCGTAGTGTAGCCCCCGTGCCTCTAATCAACAACGCGCCCATCCCGACCAATGATTCGATGTTAGGCGGTGGTTTCGACCCATGGAGGATCTTTTCCCGTATAATCACATTTTGGGCACCCGCCTTTCTTTTGAGCTCCCTCGGTGGTCTCCACGATAAACAAAAACAACAAGCATGGAGGGAGAAGATATCATTATGTTTCATCATTATCGCAATGTGCGGTACCGTTGGTTTCATAACAATCGGCCTGCAGAAGGTCTTCTGTCCGCAGACGACCGCCACAAGTAGGACACAGTTTCTACGATTAGGTTCTACGCCAGGCGTAATCGGAGTACAAGGCTATGTCTTTAACACAACGCAAACAACAAACACTGACATCCAGACCCTGGCTGCCCAATTCGCTGGTCAAGATATTACCAATCGTTTCTCTCGACCTGCAAGTTACTACACGGCATGTAATGGCCTTTCATTCCGTGTGGCAATCGACGACCCATGTGGGCCAACCTCTAATTGTAATTTCGGACCGCTCAATAGTAAATCAACCTTTTCCACTCTCCGCATTACCAACGAAACGTCAATAGTCGGTTACGATTGGCAGCAGGTTGCACATCTTACAAACTTTCTCGTTATTGATGGCGCGGTTCTCAATCTGGATCCTTACATGACCCTACATCCCAATAACATACCAGGCGACGCCGTCGATACCGTGATTCGGACAGTGCTTCGGTCCCAGTCCCCTGCTGGTGGCAAAGATGCTACAATGCTTTTCTACCATAGAGCAGACCTTAAGAGTGTAGTTCCTTGTCTGATGGAACGATATTACGCTGGAAATATCGACAAGATCACTACCGGCTGCTTCATTTCCCAGCTTGTCCTCTATGCCGGTCTCATCGTAATTCTGGGCTTGGTGTTCATTCGATTTGCAATGGCATGCGTATTCAACTGGTTTCTATCAAGGAGATTGGCAGGCAACGTCAGCAGCGCTCAGTTGAACAAACATGCTATTAGCCCAGCTGTGATGCCAGAAGGAGCCAACGTGTCCGTCGATAATGTTCACGGCACGGCCCCCTGGGCTGGACCTGCAGGGAGCAAGAAACTGGTGAAGACTACCCCAAAATTTGCCCGATCGACGCCTTCGGCGTCGAGTACCACCCTAGTGTCTTCCTCTGAGACCTCTACGCCTGTCATGAGCCTCGCACGAATAGGTGCCGAGCTTTTCGCTGTGTGCTTAGTCACCTGTTATTCCGAAGGTGAAGAGTCACTTCGGACGACTCTGGATTCCATATCGTCGACAAGCTATTCCGACTCGAGGAAACTGTTGTTCGTAGTTGCAGATGGCATGATTACAGGCGCTGGAGAGAAACGGAGCACACCTGATATATGCGTCTCGTTACTCGAACCCGATCCGAGATTTGGTAACCCGATGCCCATGTCTTACATCGCTGTGGGGTCGGGGGCCAAACAAGAAAACAGAGCGATGATATATGCTGGACATTACAGTGAGCATGCCTATATTCATACAAATACTTCATTTGCCGAATGTAAGAACAGCTGTCGCCGGAAGGCGAACTCCTACAGTCATCGTGGTTAAGTGCGGTACGGAGGAAGAAGCCACCACAGACAAGAAGCCCGGAAATCGTGGAAAACGTGACAGCCAGTTGATTCTAATGAACTTCTTTTCTCGTGTAACCTACAACGACCGCATGACGCCCTTGGATTTCGACTTGTTCAGGAAGATCCATGTTCTCATGGGCGTTACACCTGATTTCTTCGAAGTGTGCTTGATGGTAGGTCTAGTTCCAAGTCAACTCTGTTCTTATTGACCATTATCCAGGTTGATGCTGACACGAAAGTGTTTCCGGATTCCTTGAAACATCTCGTCAATTGCATGCATAATGATCAAATGATCATGGGAGTATGTGGGGAGACTCGAATAGCAAACAAACGACAGTCATGGGTGACCGCGATCCAGGTGTTCGAATATTTCATCTCGCATCATATGGCCAAGGCTTTTGAGTCAGTTTTTGGTGGTGTTTCCTGTCTTCCGGGTTGTTTCTCGATGTTCCGTCTCAAAGCGCGCAGGACATCGGGTGACGATTGGATTCCTCTGATCATCAAGCCGGAAATCGTCAAGGAGTATAGTCAAAACGAAGTCGTAACACTGCACCAGAAAAATCTACTTCTGTTGGGAGAGGACCGGTTTTTGACCACGATTCTTATACGGACATTCCCCAACAGGAAGATGATGTTCTTACCACAGGCGAGGTGTAGAACGGTTGTTCCCGATACCTTTTCCGTCTTATTGTCACAACGTCGACGCTGGATTAATTCAACGGTTCACAATCTCATGGAACTAGCGCTTGTGCGGAACCTTTGTGGGACTTTCTGTTTCAGCATGCAATTCATTGTGGCCATGGATTTAGTGGGGACAGTAGTTCTCCCTGTAGCCATCGTGTTAACGTACGTCTTGATTGTGGGAATGATCCTGTCACCGCCGCGTTCATTTGAGGAGGCGATTCCACTCATTCTTCTTGTCGCTGTGCTTGGGCTACCTGCGATATTGATCCTGTTCACCACAAGGAAAGTGGTATACGTGTTCTGGATGTTGATATATCTATTAGCATTACCTGTGTGGAACTTTATTCTACCGGTTTATGCATTTTGGCATTTTGATGACTTCTCATGGGGAGAGACGCGGTACGTTCTCGACGAGGTAGTCGAGTCATGTTTACTTACTGGTCGGCTAACAGGAAAGTCGAAGGCGAAAGGAAGGGAGAAAGTCATGGGGAAGGCGCAGCCAAGTTTAAAGGGGTGTCTGTTCCGTTGAGAAGATGGGAAGATTGGGAAAGATCACGACTGAGGAAGTTGAGGCGAGAGGAGAAAAGGAGGCGAGATTTCGAGAGGATGCATCCCTCAGGATACCAGACCGGAGACGATTATCTTGCTGCTCGTGGGGATGTCAGGAGTCAGTATGACGGCTCTGACACCTTTTCTCTTGCTTCGTCAGATGATGATCATTGGGGAGCACAAATCGGCGGTTATAATGAGAACAGCACGCAATACCCTCCGCCACCCGTAGGACTTACGATGTTGCATGCGAACGTCTCGGGAGAGACGGTAGGAGGTGCAGAGTTAGAGGCAATGCTGGAGAAGGGATTTGATGATCCAAGTCCACCGCCGAGTCGACCTTCTACACGAGTCAATACTCGTGCATCAAATGAACCATCGAGATATCAGTTATCAGATGGTCCTGTACCCTCGAATAATGGTTACACACCTCTCGCGCGATCCACATCACCAGTAACGCCAAACAATGGAGTCAGCTCCGGTGTATCAGCAGATTGGAAAACACATGTGAAGAAACGAAGTGGAGGAAGGAGTGGTCCAAAAGAATATGGTCCTTTAGGTCCTTTAGATCCTGGGTCGAGAATCTGAAACACGGCTTCGCACTCTAGACGGTTTCCAGGTAGAGTGTGCGTGCACGATGACATGATTTTGCTAATATTTTACCCCGTCGTCAGTCTCATAATCCGTGCCGAATTGGTTCGCTTGTCGTTGTTGCCGTTTATCATTTGTATACCCACAGTCTTTTTGTGGAAGGTCTGCCATCCTGTATAAATCTACAGAACCACAACATTCCCTAATACCACCCCTCTACTACCCTCCTTCCTTACTCTCGCCTCTCTACTTCGTGACCACTCCTGCATGCATCACACCACATCACACTGCACTCTCGGACATATACTCACACGTTCGCTGTTCTCTTTACTATCCTTCTTATATAGCATATGTTTGGACGTCTTGCTGGATTGTGGAATACTTTTCTATGACAAGTATAGAATCAGGTTATTTACCTAACCATCTGGACAAATGTTGAATCTCGTGGTTTATATTATTGTAGGTACAGTGATTGAAGAGCTTTTCTGGATGTTTATTCAACGGCTTCATGTACCGCCCCTCATCCAGTCATCATGGTGATCATATCTTTAGGTCGGGATGGTTCAGCAATCGAGAAACTAATAACCCTAGGACTGTAGACCGGAGCGTATTCAATCTTTCTTATGGGTTCACTCAGACAGATTACCAGTATCCGTACGGTTACGTTCCCATCATCTAATTGAAGCCACTGAAGATAAGCACGATTAGTAGAGGTATTTTTTGAAGCTTATTGTCGTATATAGTCATCTACGTTCTAGGACGTGATTCAGGGTATACTAATTACTATTCACATATTGTTAAGAAAATATACTTCATGTTGGCGAAGCCTCCCTCGCACTGAAGATAGTGCTGAAAAACCATAACAACATCCTGTGATTGACGGTCACACCTTATGGCATCATTGTCCCCTTGTGACGGCCAAGCGACTTTCATCTCGGATACTACTCGTACTCGTGAACTTCGCGCTCAGCATTGACGTTTTCTAAGGGCCCTCATACACTCTGAAGCCTATACGAATAACTTGGGCCTTGGACAGCACCGATCACGCGTGATGCCTTCTTTCGAACATGACGAACTGGACTCCGAATTCGAATTCGAGGACGAAGAGGATGGCACTATGCAAGTCCATGATATCCTTCGTTCGCCGACAGTGACAAATATTACAACCCAGACACTCCACTGTAGGTATCTTGCAGTGTCTGCACCCATCGTTCGTCAGTTGATTCGGCTTTGGTAGCTTTAATCCATGAAGGGTTGGTGGACTTGAATCCACCTTACCAAAGAGGTAATCCAAAATGAACATCTGGTCTAGAACTGAAGTTGAATACTATCTGGAAGACGTCGTTTGGCGCGAGCCGCAACAAATAGGTTTGATAGATTCTGTTTTTCGAAACTTCTACATCCCTCCTGTAATCTTCGCGTGTACCATTGACGAAGATGGAGAACCCGTTCGTGTCTGTGTGGATGGAAAGCAGAGATTGACCTCTATCCAGAAATTCCTGGACGGACAGGTTAGTTGGTCTCGCAATCTTTATTCTCATGCTTATTGTTCACGTTCTGAATGGAAGATTCCTTGTATGTTTATCTTTCTCATGGGTAACTACCTCCTTTCAATTATTCACATAGACAAGGATCCGGTAACGAAGAAGAGCTACTGGTTCACTACCTCGGACATACATCGAAAAACAAGACTAGAAGTACCTGAATACTGGAAGAAGATATTTACAAATAAAACGGTGACCTGCGGTATGTTTTTGTTTTTACAAGCTTGAGTGTTCAAGCTTTTTGCTTTGGATTTCAACTTCTTCCCAACATCTGCGTCGTTAAAGTTTAAACTAATGTTATTCACTGCAGTGGAATATCAAGGATTAAAGCCCGGTACCGAACGGGAAATCTTCCAACGTGTACAGCTTGGAATGCCGCTCACCACAGCTGAACGGCTACAGGCTATATCATCTCCTTGGGCAACTCTCATAGGTGACCTAGAGACACAATTTGTGTCTGCCGAGGACGGGCTTGCGAATGTTTTGCAATGGGACACCAAACGTGGACGTGACTTCCAATGCATTGCTCAGTTAATCTTTTGCTGCGACAAACTCCCCGAACAAACAGGGCCTCCAAGCATGCAAAAACTTTCCAAGTGGCTGCTCAGAGACGACCAGCCGTCATCAAAGCTGAAATCAAATATTAAAGACGTGTTGGTTTCGTTTAGGCATATTGCAACGAAGCCCGAGTTAAACACGGCATTCTCCAAAATACAGGCCAGGGTAGCGCCCGTCGAGTTCGTATTCATCGGTAAGTGGCAGGCAGGGCTTAGCGATTAAACACAATGTTGACGCTTATGATATAAAAGGTGTACTGCTTTATTTGATGATACAATCTGAGTACAGCAACGAAGAACGAGCCAAGAGTATCCACCAGATGCGCACTTTCATCCGCCGCGAAGAATCGGCTATTCGAGGGAATACAGTTATATTCAGGAAGTTGTGGGCGTTCATCGAAGGCGTTGTTGATGGCTCAGTTGCGTCTGACGAAAAGTTCAGAAATGGGAGAGCAAAAAGGAGAAAAGATGCTAGTGGTGACACGAATTATGCGCCTGGATCCGCGAGCAAGAAAATTAGGAAGACCTCGGGCTAATCATGGAGATCCGTCTCCCCTCTATTCTTCTTTTGCTCTTCATTGAAATCAGGGTTTGGCTAGCGTCGTGCATCGACCTCATAATACCAGCTATCGCTAATGCTATAAGTTTATCATACTGTTTTAATTATTTTCATTGTTTTATGAGGTTCGTGACTAAGATCTGTCCGCAAAACACTTTCTCAGTTATCGCCTGTTCGCAGGTCTCTGTCTGCGTGCGAAACATCCCTTCAAAATGTCCTGTTGTCGACTGAGTTTCTACTCTATCTGCCGCGGGATCCGTGGATATCGCTTTCCTTGGCTATGAATTTCTGGAGAAGACGTGGAAGACAGTAATGGAGATCTGATCGACTTCTTACCTCTAGTCTGGTCACTATGCTTGATTTGCAATATTTTACTGGTTTTTAACATCGCCTGGATACTTCGGGGCAGCCGGGATTGTTTGGAGAATTACCAACATATATTTCGCCTAATACTACTTCGCCCGAGCCGTGTAATACACCCCTCCAGAATCATTCAGCGCTCGCGCGAACTTCAACAGTAATTTGTCTCGTTCCTTTGAGTCGACAGCAATGTCGTTTAAGAACGGTGCTATGTCTTGCGCTTTCCAACGACTTCGAGTGAGGAACAGATCCGCGAACCTGGTAACTGGATCCATAGGAAGTTCGGAGCAAGGGAAATACGTAAGAACTGTTGTAGGAGGATGCGAGTGGGGAGAAATTGAAGATAGGTAGTTTCCCTGGAGTGGTGAGAGATAAGTGTCCACCTCACGTCTAGTGATGATGTTCTTACAGAAAGAAGGCTAAGAGAGATAGACGGTTCGAAGGTATCTCCAACTGCACATTTCCATTTCTTCATGAATTCTTCCTCTGGTATCGGTTCATGCTAAAGGGAATGTGAGGTTATGAGCAGGTAGAGGAACGTGTGATCCCTTGTCTTACTCTATAGATCCTTATAATACCCAAGCCAACTTGCCTGAGCACAGCATCAACGCTCATTTTCCACAAGCCAAGGCTGATATCCCCAAACCAGGACATCACTTGGACAGTAACCTCTTTTTTGATCTCATGCTCGCTTTCTAAGGCTGCAGTGAGCTCCTCTACGGAGGCCGCTTCATGAGACTGTGATAGGGATACAAGACAATTCAGGAGGAGTTCAAGTATGGTCGTAAGATATGAGGGAGCAATTGGTCGCAGTTGGCCTCCATAGTGAGTTATGCGTCAGCCGCAATGCACTTATCCTTGGGGAGGCAGCTTACCGTTAATAGATAGAATTCGTTTGTCTTTGATGCCTCGGGAAAATTCACTATTACTCGCTTGTGTCTGCGCAAGGGCGTCGTCATATGATAGACGACTTCGTTTAACCTAGTGTAGGTGAAATGGTTAGCCATCAAAGGCTTAAAATACAACACAGGCCACATACCAGTCGTTCTTCCTCATCTCCACTGACCATCTCTTCGTCTTCTTCTTCGTGTCCTTCGTCATACTCTCGTCCTCGCAACAAAGGACCTAGCTTATGTAGCCGAGGAAGACACGGCAGCACTTCCAAGATCTCGTGCTTCTGATCGCGTATGACCACTCGATTCTCTTGGTTAGTTGGAGACACTACAAGGACCGAGTTGGACAGTGCGACAGATCTGACCGCGTATGTTTTGTCAGATGTGCATAAAACGGCATCTTCACTTGGATTTCCCTTGATACAGATAGATGGATCATCTGTAGTTGATTCGATGAGTTTACAGAGATCTGGGGAGAGTTGGAGCAGGCGAAACGAGTCCGACTGGTCTGATGAGTTGGGCGAAAACGCGAGTTGAAGTTCCGCCATGGTAAAATGTAATGAGAACGCGTCCAAGTCGTGTCTGAAGGACGCGATAGTCACACAATGGCGTGACTGTCATCATTCTATTGAACTTTGTTGCTCTCCGACTCTCTCTCTCTCTCTCTCTCTCTCTCTCTCTCTCTCTCTCTCTCTGAGTTCTTCTACTTCCACCTTTACGCGTTTTAGAAGATACAGAGAAATTAAATGGGATCAAGTTCCACCATGCCTGTCTGCACGTCAGCCTACGAACCTCTGTCTACATCGCGCCATCTTCTGGTGGCTGGTGTCACCACGTCGAACCCCCCTCAGTCGCTCCATATGCTTATATTGTCGACATATTCCATCTGGAGCACTCTCATGCATGGACTCTATTATGGTCAACGACGATCGCCACAATTTTTAGTTGCTTTACTGTACTTCTCTCCTGAGATCCAGCGAAGATAATCCACATGCGCTCGGTATATTGCTTGGTCCTCCTGGCAACTTTGTAACTCTGCCACTTTTTGGTTGCAATTGTTTCTTGGATTAAGATTGGCAGATTGCACAGATAGACTCGAAGATGCAAGATCGACACCAAAGAGTGTCTTGATCTTAGAAGGATAGGCCGTTGATGGTATACGCGGCTGTTAAAACTTCAAGACAGTGGGATTGGTTATACGGTGGGTACAATGCAGGTTGAATATGTCCAGGAAAGTCCAGAAAGGCAGATGATGCTATTCAGGTCCGTCGAAGCTGACTGGTATGTCGACATATCGCTAGCAGACAAACTAGATGGGTTTGTTAGATATCGCTCGCTGCGACAGATGCATGGATTAGTAATTATTCAACAGAATAGTCACTGGAAGATGCGGTGTCATTTCAAAATCCAACTTTTGCAAAACTCGTTTTGACCTGGTGTTTATGGGTGGATGTAGACGTCAAGATTACCGGACGACACTTCTCGCTGGGATATGTTGAGTTCGACAGGTTTTACAAGAATACCGAATTTCGAATACCGCCTTCAAACATCCTATCGTCGACTACGATCGACTTGCAGACAACTCCGAGCTTCAATCAGACTCCTCCAAAAGATACACCAGCTTGTGGGTTGCAATAGTTATATCAAAACAAGATGGAATATTGGAAATATATAAACGGGGTTTAGGCTTCGAGCTTCGAGGCCATTACTTGGTTATTTCTTCGCAGGATTCGGACCAACTATACATGATCCAGTTCAAGAAATGGGCAGTTAGACATGTATGCGAGAGGAACATACTATAGTCGTAGATCATTACAGCGTTCACACGTTCGCCTTGAGGTCCAGTAAACTTGACATGACGTGTATGTCTTCTCTCTCTGTTGACCATTTTGAACCCCCACACCTACCATCCCCATATTGTTAAGCTGGCACAAACAGTACTGCTAAGGAAACACACCTGCTCGGCGGTCCATTTAACCTTGCTCTTATGAGGGTCGCTCTCATCGTACAGATGTATGATCCCATGTTCCTCAGCGTCAGACGACCAACTTTGCTTAAGAAAGTTGTCCTCAATTTCATCCACATTTATCCGACGAGATCTTCCGTTCACGACTCCAAATATATGGTCTTCGTGACTCCTGTACGTCCAGTCGAGCGTACTATCCTCATCCGTGGCTCCTATACCACCTGTAAGAGTTTGTCTGATGTCAATATGCTCTACGTCGTCTTTGTCTTTGTAATGCTTGACGGCAATGGTGATGGATGCGAGGGAAATAGCCCGGCGAACGAACCACCCGACACCTTGTTTCTGGAGAATAAGATCCATCTCTGTGTTTGTGCTCAGAGTTTTGTTCTTCAAGCCCACTCTCAGTCAGTCAAAGGGGGGAGATGGAAGCAATAGCACATGCTGTACTTGCCAAGACAAAGATCCCGGAGAGATCAAGCGATGTTAGACTTGGGGGTGCTGCCATCGTTGTAAGGGTGGGTTACGACGACTCAGCGCTCAGCACTGCGGAGGTAGTACTGCTCCTCTTATCAGGATCAAAGGAATCATGAGGCGATGATGCCGGACCATAATGAGAGTGGCAATGGGAACAAAGTACTTCGCTGGCTGTACCCGTTATCTATTCATACTAATATAATAGCTGGCTCTGAGAATACAGCACGAGAACGCATAACCAGCTGTTAAACAGTTGTATATTCAACTTCAAAGAGGTGTTTCTTCATGTCCTGCTCCTTGACGTAAAGGTACTGCCCAATTTCAGTATCATACTATGGCATAGGTTCAACATTCTTGAACGCCTTGGGCTAGGACAATCTAGAAAAGAATACCTAGATACGATCGGCCACCACTAGGACGAGACCAAAACACAGAGAGAGTAGAGCGTTGTGCGCGGAACTTGAACTACATGAAAATTGATGCAATCGAATGTCATCGCGACGCAGTAGTGGCTAGTTGCTACCGGTAGCATCAACAAGAAGACGACTCACAGCACTATCTGCGGTATATGCTTCTCTTCCGAAGTGACTGATCTCCCAACTGGAGGACTTGACAAAGTCTCCTCATGCTGAACTCGATCCTTGGATAGTTGATTACAATGGCCGTTGGCCGCATTAACTTACTGATAGACATCATTTAAAACGTCGAAAATAACTACCGAAGCCTTCCTCTAGTCGGTGTTAACTGGTGTCTGGGTAATTGATGGAGCGATCATCTCGCGTTCTCACAAACCAGATGTACACCTTGAAATAGCTTTTCGGCAACGACGCCTCCAAGAACCTAATAGAGGCCACGAAACAACTGAGATCGTTGACATGTTTAGACCAATAGTTGCTGTCAACAGCAGCGACACGTGTAGGTTGTGAGGCAAGCTTGCCAAAATTCTGTGCTACTCCTGGGTTCTGAACAGGGACTCGGGATTACAGTCTGACATTGGAGTATGATAAATGGAGACACGTGTAAAAAAAAGGATTACCTTACTAACCTCTAACTCTTTAACAATTTCTCGTATTCCTCTTTTATTGATCTCCATGAAGGCCTCGAAAGCTCAAATCCCTCGCCCATGCGGGCATAAATTTTGCCACCTAGTCTGGTGACTGCACGTACTTTGGTGGGGTCGACCTTCCCTTCATCTGTCAAGATGGCATTCCGGGCATGGACAGCCTTGATGAGACCCAAAACCAATGTATGCGTTACTGTATCTGTATTTGGAGGACAGATGTCGTGAAGTTGGAAAAGCTGTTGGCAGTAAAGTCGATATGAAAAGTAAATTCATCGTTCATGGAGGAATGCTAACCTCGCATTCGAAGCTGACCGCACTCTCTCTCACTCTAGGGGGCTTTACGTGTGTCTGAGACAGGATTCGAAAACACCCATCTGCATAATCAGACCTAGTTGATATAATTCAAACTTACGCTGGGTTCTGGTGTTAGACCGCTTAAGATCCATTCGTCAACATAGTCGGGTGCTTCTACGGAGGTCGAATTGGCAGCTTCGACAAAGGGCTCGCTGATTATGCTGACAGTGAATTCTTTAGTAGACCGAATGTTCTCTCGAGTGTCTTTGGGGCGGCGGGACGGCAAATTGAAGGATACTGTGAGCAGGGGGGGATCGTGAGCGATCTTTGTATATGTGTCAATATATGTTCCCATCATTGCAGGGTCTTGTTATGCTCACGAGTGAGAAGTAGCTGGGTCGCATTTATTAAAATCGAATGCATACACGAGACGGAAACGAGTTCACCTCATAGGTGCCAGATTCCTAACCCCGTTAGGACATAGCGTAGACACAAAAGCGATTGGACGAGGTACCACGGCGCTGGTCAACAGCGGATAAACTTCTCTGCAAGATGTCAGTACAAGTCAAAACGAAGCATGGCGCAGATAACAAACTTGTTCTCCATTTGAGATAGATCCCAGGTTCTCCAACCTAGCTTCTCATCCGCTTTCCATTCTTTGGCCCCGAGTCCTTCATCAGAAAGACCCTGACCAAGGTTCCAATTTGGATTGGGAGGGTCCGTGAGTTTGAAAGACGGGCTTGGATTGAAGGCGGGCCTAGTGCTATAAAGACGTGTTCGAAGCGTGATTAAACGGTTTAGACGACAGTGAAAGAGAGTGGACATTTAGGTTATCGAAGGCCTAATAGATGTTGACTATTTTTAATAATACTACAGAAGCCGGGCCAGTGTTATTCAAGGACGACGAGTCGGGCCGGGAGGACTGAGCCCAATCGAGGACGGCTTTGAACCATCCACAATCCATGGCCGCATCCTACTTGTTTGGTGTAGTCACTACAGCAGCTTCAAAGCACTCCTAAAGTTCCTTCAAGCGAGGACTTTGAGACGCTACCAACACTCTTTTCAACTTTCACTTTTCCCTCTAAACTATTTCAAAACCCGCGAACATGGATGGTACTCCCTTCAGTCCAGTCGTGGACAGTTTGCAACAACATGGAGCGATATGGTCATCACGGTCGGAAGCGTCTCATAACTCTGCTTGTTCCATAAAAGATGGTGGGCTTGGCGCGGTGGAATATTTTTGGTGCGTCTCTTTCTCGTACCCGTTATTTGATTGGAATTTCATTCGAAGCCTACCTATGTGTCTAGTTGTAAGAATGAAGAATGCACGGAAGTGGAAGTTCTCATTTCAGCACGGAAGTCGCACTCGCATAACGCCGATTTCATCAAAACCCTCTAGCCTTTATCTGCTGGGAGATGCATGCTATCTCCGCATGGTACACCTTCCGTTTGGCTCTATCCGTCGATTCCGGACATATTGCTCTGGCTCTGGACGAGAGGTGAAGTGGCTCCGAAGGAAGGTAAAGATGCGGAAGCTTGGAACTTGCCAGGAGATCATTTGTTTTGTATAACAATCTTCTCAGATTCATCCAGGACCTTGTTTCAGTTCAGTTCCTTCCCCTTCTGCTCAGTCAGTGATTCCCATGTATTACTTGGACTGATTGATAGATGCGGCAGTGTAAATAAGATGAGATACAATGTATTGAAGTAGGGGGACGTTGTAGGCACATCACTGGGAATTTCCACGAACCAGCGCACGGGGAAGAATGCACTCAACGTAAACCGGGAAGATGATGGCCAAAGTGTTCCACATCGTCGTCCTTGCACATGATACGTTCCGCTATTCAAACAACGAAGGCCTGGGATTGTACATACCGCATGTGAGACGGGTCCCACGAGGAAACAACGCACGCTCGAACGTCCATTGGCTCGACCGGGGACAGAACGGGCAACAGCGCACGCGGTTATCGTTGGCAAGCCAAGAGCTATCCGGATGCCCGGATCGGGATAATCTTATACATGCCCTGGCGGTTTTTGCCATCTCTCTTCTATGGACTCCCTCATCCCTCCGACTTCACCTCCCCACAGCATT
>QGOD01000366.1:7766-33776 GCA_003313065.1 Sarcodon sp. MG97
GCACGAGGGGATGATTACTTCGAGTTATGTTACTCACCATTCGTCCTCAACGTACACATAAATGACGCCAATGTATCCACTTCTCGCACTATTTCATCTCTAAAATGCCGTTGCGCTATCTTTGCCAACATGATATCAATATCGCCTAGGTCCGCAAGGATGGCCGTTCGACCGAACCCCAGCCCGTTCTCATCATCGATGTGTCTTGACGATCGCCTCCGGGTCTCACGCGTAATTGAATCGCGTCTTGGGCGATTAGCTGGCGTCAAAGTTGGTGGAGGACTCGGAAAACGAGGAGGATCAAGTAACGACAGGGGTGGTGGCGGATCTGACGCAGTCATCGGAGATGGGAAGACAACGGGAACCAGATCGTAATGGACTAGATACCGGTGCAGGGTCTCTCGAGAAAGTGTAGTAAAGTCCACCTATGCGCGTATTAGCTTTGATGCCGCGCCACTTGCACACACTGGATATTTCGTACCGTGGTTTGAGCAGATTCCACAACCTCTTGGCTTCTAACACCAGGTAACCTGGCACCCAGTGAAGCCGGAACGCTAGGGGGTGGTTGTTGGACTTTCTTTCGTTTGGTCCTCCGTCCGTCTACTGAGGTCTTGTCTACGGAATCGCGATTTCTCTTCGTTCCGGAGGCGCCGATGTATGCAGCATCGTCGTCCTTAGCTTTTCTACGCGAAGACTGTTGACTAGGTATTGAGTGCATAACGTAGAAGCCTGAAAAGAAAATGCGCACCGAAGAGACAGGGGGCATAGCAGTTACGCTCGAAGTGACCTCGACCACTTTGCGAATTGTATGGGGTTGGGGAAGGGTTAGGGTTACATAGATCATGGCCAACTTCTGTCTGTGATTTCCACAAGCACGCAGGGCTTCTCCTTCATTTCTCTCTGCATCAAAAAAAACGGCAGGGTTTCTCTATAAAAGCCCCCTCTTAATCTCTCCCATACCCTCACCGACCATCCAGTACCAGCAATAATAATGTCTACCTTTGGATCTCTCTTCCGCGTTACCACCTTCGGTGAAAGTCACTGTCCATCTGTTGGTGCAATTATCGATGGTTGTCCTCCAGTGCGTGAGACAAATTTTTACATCAAAATCTAGGTTCTAACCGTCTACTCCAGGGTCTCTTGTTAACTCCGGAGGATATACAAGTACAACTCAGTCGCAGAAGACCAGGTCAATCTAATTTAACCACCCCAGTATGTACTTTTTTTTTATTGACTGGCCCCTTCGGGCTCATCAGTCTATCCAGAGATCCGAAAAAGACCTCGTGCACCTGCAATCAGGTCTGGAGCATGGCGTCACTCTTGGAACGCCCATCGCGCTTCTCGTGAAAAACGAAGATCAGCGCCCTCACGATTACTCGGAGACTGATCTTTATCCGCGACCGAGTCACGCAGACCTTACCTATCTCGAAAAATACGGTGTAAAAGCTAGTAGCGGTGGAGGAAGAAGCTCTGCTCGCGAGACGATCGGTATGATTCAACGCATAACCTCTTCACTTTCAAATTGACGATATGGCTTTTTTCAGGTCGTGTGGCTGCTGGTGCAATCGCTGAGATATACCTCAAACAAGCTTACGGAATTGAGATCGTTGCTTTCGTCTCTTCGGTGGGCAAGATTCATCTTTCGGAAGCTCTTGCGCCACAATTATTGGCACCGAGCAACACTGATCAACACAATGACGACGTAGACGATCCGATTTCCTCTGAATTTCGTAAGCTGTTGGACACGATTACCAGAGAAGAGGTAGATAGACATCCTACGAGGTGTCCGCATCATGAAACAGCTGAGCGCATGACACAAGTAAGTTCAACTGTTTTCAACTTGATTGTAACCGTCATACCCACGCGTACTCTAGCGCATCATTCGCGCAAAGGACGCCCAGGACTCAATCGGAGGGACAGTGACCTGCGTAATCCGGAATGTCCCGTCCGGTCTCGGAGAACCCTGTTTTGACAAGTTCGAAGCTACTCTTGCTCACGCAATGCTGTCAATTCCTGCTACTAAAGCTTTCGAAATCGGTTCTGGATTCCGCGGCACAGAAGTACCGGGTAGCAAACACAACGATCCATTCATTACCAGAAAAGATGGTTCTATGGGTACCGCGACGAACTGGAGTGGAGGCGTCCAAGGTGGGATCACAAACGGAGAAGACATTTATTTCAGGTACGTTCTCTATTTGGAGACGATTAATCAAACCATCTTGATACTTGGTACAAGAATCGGGTTTAAATCCCCAGCAACAATCTCGCAACCCCAACAGACGGCTCAGTATAATGGCACTCCAGGAGTACTCGCGGCCCGTGGCCGTCACGATCCCTGTGTAGTGCCTCGCGCTGTGCCCATCGTCGAAGCCATGGCTAGCCTCGTTGTTATGGATCAGCTCCTTATTCAGAACTCGCGTAAGGCTGCGGCAAGTTTATTGCCGCCTATTACTACCCTACCTCCTACTATGGTCATGCCTGCCAAGAAGACTCTCTCCAAGTGAGAAGGAAAATAGGCTGTATGTTATAGAAGGATAGATCAGATATTGGCTAGATTGTCTCTACCGTGTATTTGCATTCTCGGCATAGAATGTTGTACATTGTATTTGTTATCAAGAAATCCACTAATGACTCTATATTTACAAGTGCGATATGCATGGAACTGTCGTGGATGTGAAAGGTGTACATGACGTGCCAGTGTGCTAAGCGAATACATAGTTAGTTTGGCAAAAAAGAAAACATTGTAATGTCCATTCCAATAATCACTCGTCGTCGAAATCATCGCTACAACAGCATAATATAGGTTCCCAGTGGTACCACCACCACTGCAACCAGTCAATATTTTGTCTTAGCATGAACTCCGACGAATAAGTAGTGTGGGGACTCACATGCCTATTAAACACTCTCCAAGGCCATTTCCCAAAAGTAACGTCTTCCTCTCTCTTCAACCCACTAGCTAGATCTTCATCTTCCTCCCCTCCGTCTAATTGTCCATTATATTGTCTTCTCCGCTGACGACCGTAACTTGGAACAGACCCTCCTCTAGGGCCCGTCCCTGCCCTCAAAAACGGCGTCCGTTCATTCACGTCCCAGCTGCCGTTATCTTGTCCCATGTATCCGGCCCTACTTTGAGCGTGGACACCGTGTCTACGTCTCCGACTTTGTGCGAGAGAGCTGAGTCGCTTGCCTAACGGCCCTAATATGTTATTTTCATCTGGCTGGTACCTTATAGGAGCAGAGATCGAAGATGATGGGGATCCGGATGTCGTGGTAGACGTTGCTAGATCGTCCGCGGATCGATGGCGGGTGTACCCTGGTCGAGGCGACGAACCTTCGTGATGCTGACGACGGTGATTGTGTGACGAGTGAAGTCCCGACGTGATTCGTACGCGAGGGCGAAAGTGTACGCGAGCAGGTGGTTTTTCCTTTGGATCAACCTGTGGTGGAAGAGAAACAGGCGTGAGAGTAGTGTTTGGGTCGTCGTTCAGGGACAACGTTTCCGCCGGGGTCAATGGTCGTTGGTCATCAGATGCGCTGCTGCTTGCACTTTTGTGTTTTCGATATTGGACTGGGGAAGGAGGGGAAGTGGTAGTGGGAGAAGTTACAGGCGTGACCACCAGTGGGCCGTTTTGCAACACCCTATCGTCGTCCAGGTGTAATTGTAGTGCGTTTCCGGGTAAAATAGTTTTAGGCGAAGACCCCTCTTCAGCGACTAGTTTCCCCCCTGTAAAACTGACGTCCAAGAAAGTGGGTTTGTTTGAAGGATGGAATGCTGTCATTCGCGCATCTAGCATGCCCACATCTGCATCAGAGTCGTATGAATACTGAGCGGAGTGCTCAATATTAGACGAAAGTCGACGGAGCTTGTTCCGCTTTTTCTTCTTCGATCGAGGTGCTGGTGTCCTTGTGGGATGATGAGGGGAAGAGGGGCTCGACTCACGACCTGAATCCAAGTCTGAAATCGTACTGTTTTCGCAGTCGCCTTCCAGTTCAAGCTCGAGTGAGGTCAGCGTCTCGCCAGTTTTTGCGTCCTCTGTAATATTAGAGCGGTGACAAGTTAGGGTAACAGGACCAATTTCATGTCATAAAACTGACGTGAAAAAAAAAACGACATACCTGCGGACGAATATCTTTCATGTTGGAAGTATTCGGCGTCATCGTTGTTGCCGATGGTCCACTCGCTCCTTTCAACAGTAGTAGCAGCTAACACAGCTGGTATCCCAGAAGACCGCTGGGAAGGTTTTAAGTTGGAAGTTGCTCCGTTGATGCGAGCCTTGATAGGCATTTCTGATGCGTCCGAAGTGCCTTTAGGAGGACACAGTTGCGAAGGAAAGCATACCGCTGGCGGCGTGCGACTCATGCAGACGGAAGGTCTCTCTGAGAATGATAGTGTGCTTAAGCCCAAGACCCAGCAGTACGTAAAATTTCACCACAAGTATCTTATCTCTCAATAGTATGGTGAGTTTTCTTGAATGATTTGAAAATTCGTTCTAACACCGCGGGCGGCGTGGCTCTGTGGTGGATACATTTGGACTGCAGAACTACTGGAGAAAACAGCACAGGCGGCCCTTGGTGCAGATCCAGATACCGCCGACAACCCTCCGTGTTGTAGGGGCAAACTTCAAGTTCTGAGCTACAAATGGTCATAGAGAGAGCTCTATCAAGTTGGTCGCAAACGCTTCTTTGCTTAATACCGCTCAGCTACCCACATTTGCCACAAACATGCTCTGCTCTAGGCAATCCCGTTCTGGGATGACAAGACCCATCTGCACGAGCGCAACGACACTTTGCAATTGACCTTCCCTTATTTCCGCCGCATGTCTGTTTGGTCCTGTCTAAGCGCTCGAGCGTGGAACGCCAAGCCTTCTCGACTGGTCAGAATAGGTTCTCACACTTGGTCGTCGCCTTACTGGATTTATATGTATTCAAGGAACGACCGATGATAATAACCCGTAATGCCAGACGGGGCCCAACCTCGCTATAAGATCGTATGTTCAGGGTGTCGAGCCGCAATGAACTGAGGACCGAATCGATGATCTCCGAGACGACCAACTTCTCGCTCAAAGTCTCTCACGCTCCTCTCTATTGTTTTTGCGACTTTTACATCTCCAACCTCCTGGTCTGATTCCGTGCCAATCGTATATCTTCGTCCAAGATAGCAATATGGGATCCAGGAGTTTTCCAGATTCAGTCTGTTCTGCCTGCATATGTAAACTGCACATTTACTTGGCTTATAACGACAGGGCCTAAAAGCTGTCTTTATCTCTAGGTTTTTGTCCCTAGCTCTAACGGCGGAGAAGCATGGTTGAAGATTCAAAGAATAAAGGACGTATCTGTGGTCCATGCATCCTACTTGCGGCGGTCGAAGATCATCATAGAAGCAACGCACTTCCAAGTGTACTTTGATGTGTCTTGTCGGGACTTTGGGTCAGTTCCGTTACCGATACTAGACTTGTGGAGCATGATCTTCAGGTTGTTGCAGTCTGGGGGTGCTTAAACCCTCATCGGGTAATTCCTAGTCAGCAAAACTAATCATCTGATGAGCTGCTCTAGGGCAGAGGGCAGTGAGCGTATACATGGGACAAACACAATGGTGAGACGCTATGTCTTTTCTCAGTGCGAGAAGCGGTTACTACCTCAGTTTCAGAGTATCATGTTCGGAGGCAGTGTCGTGAGAGAGCCTTTCATTTCATCAATTAATTGCCGTCCTAGTTCCAGCTGAAAGATAATCTACTTGTTCACCGATGTTTGCAGAGTATTTCTGATGATGTAGACGTGAGTAGACCTTGCGCTGCACGCTGAGTCGTTAGATTATCGCGGACATCGAAGCTTGAAGTTGCAAAACTCAGGCTGTGGATGGTATATTCCTGTGCACAATCCGGGTAGGAAACAGCAAAGAAATCTATATCAAGAGATATGGCATCTAATTTAGAACTTGATCTTCGTAGGCCCTGAAGGCACTGCTACGTCTTCCCTGTAAAACGCTCCATAAATACTGTGACTCTTCTTTTTGATCGTCATCGGGAATTTCTTGAGCGGCTCTATATCGAAACCACTCTCTCTAAGTACCCTAGCGAGCTCTCCAGCTAGAGCTCGTTCGTGGTTATCACCTGTGAAGAAGGTTATCGATTTCCCACTTTTCCCACCTCGGCCTAAGGAGGGCGTCAACGATTGTGATCGTAGAGCCTGATTGAAAGGACTCACCGGTTCTTCCAATTCTGTGAATATAATCCTCTATGGTAAGGGGAAAACTGTAATTTAGCACTACTGAAACGTTTGGAATATCTAATCCTCTAGCGGCAACGTCTGTGGCGACTAAAATCCTTGTTTTCCCGGTTTTGAAGTTCTGTAGAGCCTCGATCCTAGCTGCTTGTGATAGATCACCATGTAGTCCAGTGACAGAGTGATTCTGACGATGAAGCATAGATTCGACTCGGGAAGCTTCTTTTTTGTATAGAACAAACACTAGGACGCGCGCATCGTTTAGTGAAGAAATCTTTGATGTTTCTGGTAGGAGTCTACGGAGATGACCCAATAATCGAGAGCTGTGGGCGAGGAGTCAGTCTTTCTATCTGGTCCTCAAAGTTAAGAAGCTCACTCTTTCGAACGTGCATCATCAAACACCTCGACGACTGTTTCCAACGCGTCAGCTTTGAAGACGGAAAGAAAGAATCCCCAATCTCATTCACCTTGTTCGACGCGACTGTTGGCCGTCAAATCATCACTTCCAACTGTTACCCTAACAGGGTCGCGTTGAAATGAGCTAGCCAGCTTTCTTACTGCATCAGGCCAAGTAGCGCTGACTAACTTGATGATCAGCACCAGAACACATATGAGGCGATTCTAAACTCACACATCAGCGTTTGACGCTCTTCACCCTGCTTTGCGTATCCTATAATCGTTCGAATGTCGTTTTCGAATCCTTTATCTAACATTCGGTCGGCCTCATCTAATACTAAGTATGAGACACTGGATGTTAATGGGCATCAACTTATTTATGGATCGTGACATGGTGAACGGCTGACCGGCTCAAGTCGCAAACTCCGTCGTTCACAAGATCCATGATCCTTCCTGGGGTGCCGACGATGATCTTTGCTCTCCTATCTTTCAGGGCTTTGATCTGCCCTCCTTTATCCACGCCTCCAAACACTGCGACGCTCACGATGCCGAATGGTTTGCCTAATTTCAGTAACGTTTCATGTGTCTGTATCGCCAGCTCGCGAGTAGGTGACATTACAAGGATCTGGACTCCAGCGTTGTTAGGCTTTTTGGAAGGAGACGACGATATCAATTTAGAGAGGGCGGGTATCCCGAACGCCAATGTTTTGCCGCTGTGGTAACTAAATAATTATCTGCTCCGTGATACTGAGTGCAATCAACGCGAACCTTCCCGTTTCTGCAATACCTACAACATCTTGACCTTGTAAAGCGGGAGGCCAAGAGCAAGATTGGATGGGAGTCGGTTCTTCGAACCCAGTAAAAGCCAATTTCAAATCTTGCGGAATTTCTAGCTGGCAAAAAGCAAGAATTGGAGTTACCGTTGCACCTTTGCTTGATGAGTGAATTGTGATGGAATGTTTTGACAAGAATAATTTAATGTCTTCGGATGATAGTGGGGAAGATGATTGTGGATTAACAGATACGCGTAACGAGGATACCCCACTAGTATTATTTGGGGTCACCTCAACGACGACGTCTTCTGACTGCTTTTGCTTTTTGTCTGTGCTGGGAGTCAAGTCTGCGGGGGTATCTTCTTGGATATCTCGTTTTGTCTTCTTGTGCTTCTTCAGTCGCTCTGAATGTGCATGAGGGCGGGGTTGCATGCGAGAAAATGAAACAACGAACGGCTCGGTTGGTCTACTATTTCAATAGACTCGTCGGGCAAAATTACTTTCTCGCTGCCTGTTTTTCGTCTTTTACTCTTTTTATAGGATAGTTCTGCAGCTTGAGATAACTTGGAGATGAATTGATATCGATGGAAACAGTTCAATATGGAACACGAACATTCTACGTTGTCTGGGACAGGTGAAACTGGCGACGATTCAGCTGTTTCCACGTCTTTCAGCTTGCGCTTCTTGTCAGACTTGTGCTTTTTCGCGTCGAAGTCGTCCGTGCCTGCGATATCTGGGACATCTTCTACATTTTGCTTGTTTTTCTTTTTCCTCTTCTTTTTGCTATCACCATCAGAGGTTCCAGCTTGTGAGTCCAAGGATTGAATAACAATTACATGATCAATAAATAACGAGGCCTACCATCATAATTTTCCGTTGTACGATCAGGCTGAAGTTTCTCCTTGCGAGACTTGCTGGATTTCTTGTCTTTGAGTGGTTTGCCATCCTCTGCGGCGACCTTGATGGTCATAGTAAAACCTGTCATGTACTAAGTACTGGCAAAACTTTGATCAGTCGCCACAACAGGAATGGTGTTTTTGCCACGCGGCATGACACATGTCTTCTTTTCTTCTTCTTCCCCCCTGGCTTCATATATAGCTCACCAGTCAGACGATGATAACCACTGCCGAAACCGTCGTGCGTGCATCCAACTCAGATTCCAGCTTCTTTTCCAAATCCAAATCTTCGCGAATGGCTTCAACGAAGCCTGCCGCGAAAAGTGTGGTTACCACCCGCGTTGTGACTGTTCAAAAACCTGTGCAGAAGCAGTCGCCGTCCCCAGCACCCTCAAATCTGAACAAACGCAAAGCTGCAGACCCTGTTGACTCTCAATCTACGATAAAGAAACCTCGGAAGTCCTCGCCACCATCTCCGGTGGCTTCAAGACTCATGGATACTGCACAGCGGTCGCGCAGTCGAACACCCGTGTCTACTCCCCCTTCACGCCACTCCTCGCGCGTGAAGCGATCAGCGTCTCCAGAATCTGCTGGCCGCAACAGTAGATCGCGTTCCGTGACCGCTTTTCAAAACGATATATCTTTCGCACGTGAATGCTGGATAACGGAAGATGGAACTCCGGGTTCTGAAGTACAGAGTTGTGAAGTCGTCGTGAAAGACTTGATGAAAGGATATAAAGCATGTGAGTTGCATTGTTCTTCAACTCATAGAGAAGGACCTGACATGCAAATGGAGACTTTTCGAACCCCAGTGATCCTGCAGACAAGTCTTTTGAACCTCATCCGACTAATTATCCTTTAGTTGATCTTGAGTACCCAAATAGTGGTGCGAGCGAAAGGTAGGGATCTGGCTGTCAACCTGGGTCCATACATGCTTAATACCACCTAGATTTATACTCCTTGTTCCGAAAGATAAGGACCATTATAATCCTATCTTCTGTCTCCAGCAGACCTTGCACACAACGATCCAACGTAGGTTCTAGACATATTGCTAGCGTTCATGTTGTGATTAACGGTGACCTCAGATTATCTCACTCCCTCACAACAGTCTTTGTTCGGTACCATTCCCAGTCGTAATTTACTCGATACAGATGACTCTGCAGTATCATCTCGAGCTTCCTCCCCACCACGCTCAGATCAAATATCGCTGTCTTTGCCGTCCCTCAGTGCCATTACTTCCCTCCATCCCTCAGTTAATTATTTGAAGACTCTGCAGAGGGCTATTCACAAGCGTGATGGGCCCCTTTTCGTAAAGATAATGATGGCTATCAATGCGCTTCTCCGATGGATGAAATACCCGCCCCTCCCAGACGATCCGTTTGCACCCACTCCGGTGAACGTGATTCACGACTCTGTTAAATCATGGACGCCGACTGGGATGCCGAAGCAAGTGACTACACGTATCATCGAAGAAACCTATCAGCGGTGTGTGGGACCACAGGTCCGAGCGCTTCAACGATATGAAGCATTTTCATCCGAAGTTTACGGAGAATTGATGCCTTCGCTCATTTCGGACATCATTCGGGTGACCGGATTGAATAAGGACTCGTTACTAATGGATCTGGGGAGTGGAGTAGGGAATGTTGTTCTCCAGGCCAGTTTGCAAACTGGATGCACGAGCTATGGCATTGAAATTATGCCTGCTCCTGCCAAGATTGCGAGGACTCAGTTGGAACAGTTGAAAATCAGATGTAGAATGTGGGGCGTTTGTATGGGAGATGTCCAACTGGAGGAAGGAGATATGCTTGTCAGCGATACTGTGACGCAGTTGATGAGTAAGGCCGACGTTGTATTGATCAATAACAAGGTCTTTTTGGAATCCTGTAAGCCATTGGTAACGATTTGGCAATTCGTTAATCTCACGAATCTATATTCTAGTGAACGAATCTTTACGACCGAAATTCCTTGATCTTAAAGAAGGTGCCATTGTTGTATCCCTCAAGCCTTTTGTG
Source organism: Sarcodon sp. MG97 (assembly GCA_003313065.1). Classification (NCBI taxonomy): domain Eukaryota; kingdom Fungi; phylum Basidiomycota; class Agaricomycetes; order Thelephorales; family Thelephoraceae; genus Sarcodon; species Sarcodon sp. MG97. The sequence continues at coordinate 18,066 of QGOD01000366.1, forward strand.
CCTGTGAATGCCCGGTTGACTGAGCGCAACGTGAGTATATGTTATACTGGCTGACCAGGTTCTTTTCTGATACCGTGAATGGAAAGATTGACGATATCAGTGCAATATTTGAAGTCACGCACAAGGTATATCATTCTGGGAGCGTATCTTGGGGAAGTGGGAGCGGTTCATATTATTTGCACCGGGTGGATAGAGAAGGATACGTGAAAATCAGGCAGAAGCTAGAGAGAGCTGCAGGGTCTGGACGGAGCACCAGACTCAGACGTTAACGGACTTGACATTTCAAGGGCTCGTATAGACGAAGCACTGATTTGGATGATGTTTGTGGACTTGAACGGTTGGATGGACCGCAACGAACGCTGTGCTCTGATCTTTTTATATTATACTATTGTTTCTTTACTGTAAACATCTTATATCGTACAAACGACTCCCGGTAATTAAATGTATGGTTTCACCTTGTGCAATGTGTGTCAAGTCAATTCGCCCAGATTCAAGCCAGTCCTGAGCACAGCATCGGATATCTTGGATGACGACAATAATGAAATCATTTAACACCCCAACCTCCAGCGCTCCTGCGGCGAGCTCTCAGCACTATGCGTCGCGTCGGAAACGCCGAATCCGACAGTATCCGGGGCGTCACCGGACCTTGCTCAGTTGAAGTTCCTCAAAGGCACCCGCATCTATGAGCAGGGTGCACAGGCAGTTGAAGGAACTAGACAGCGGAATTGGCCAAGTGGCCGTAGAAGATGCTCAGGCTGGATGAATACAGGAGGCTTGGGCCAGCAGTTCGAAGCATGTAATAAGAGACGTTGCCATTCATTTACATCCAGGTTAAGCCTAAAAAGAGCGAGGAGAGTGCGGTTGTTGTTGAGCGACCATCGGGGGGTGAAAGGCAGATAAATCCATCCAATAAATGAAAGAGGGAACTGGGGGCACGATAGTTGACTGCCACACGTGGAAGGAACATACTGCAGTACCTCTTCAACAATCTCCTACTAGACCTGGTGCTCATTTGCTACTTGCTGCTGCTGCAATCCACCGAGCTTTGCGTGGGCTGTGCGGCTGCGTACAGTTTAACATACGCGAACAACTGAGACCTCGAAGCGAACTCAAGCCTAACTTATCCGGCTGTTGCCTTGGCTAGCTCTTATTGATCTGCGGCCTCGCTTCACCCTCGCCCAATCCCACACCTTTTTCTTGCCTCCCCTTGCTTGTTGGTAATATGATGGGCTTTCTCAGCTCTGCTGTACGAAGGCCACGAGCTGCTTCTGTGGACGACCGAATCCCCGAGGATTCGGAGCCTGATGATACATCAATCTTGTCTGTTTCCCATCTTCCATCCATCTCCCCCCCTCCTTCGATCATGCTAGTTTTTGACGCTGACCCTGCCGTTGATGATTGTAGAGACGATAACGAAGGCTCAATTGTCACTTCTCTGATATCTCAACTTAGGTCAGGCTCGACTCCTGTCTCAGCACACTTGCTTACTCAAATTTCCGGATACAGAGTAGGAATGGACCTGTCCAAAGTCACCTTTCCAACCTTCGTACTGGAGCCTAGGAGCATGCTAGAAAGAATAACGGATTTCATGTCTCACCCTGATCTTATCTTTGGGCAAGTCATTACATCCTACCGATCATACTGTCTCTATCATGTAGCTTATAATTTCCCCTTTATTTTCGTTATGTTGCAGGGCCGATGAATGCAATGACCCTGAGGAACGATTTATTCGCGTATTGCAATATTATCTTGCCGGATGGCACATCAAACCCAAAGGAGTCAAGAAACCGTGCGTCCATCATTTTCCACTTGCTTTTTTCACTGTAAGTTAAGCGCGCGCTCGTTTCGTTGGAAAAAAAATATGAAGATACAATCCCATTCTTGGCGAGTTTTTTCGCTGTAAATATGAGTACCCGGACGGAACACAAGGTTTCTACATTGCTGAACAAGGTGCCGTGTACCAGCGCTTATTTTTGTTACTCCAAGTTATCTGATTAAATTTTCGTTTTCACAAACCCACTTGCGTTCCGCGTATGTAGTATCACATCATCCGCCCATCTCCGCATTCTTTTATATCTCGCCGATGAATAAGCTATGTATCATCGGGGAACTTCGACCCAAGTCACGATTTCTTGGCAATAGCGTGGCTACCGTGATGGAAGGCGAGAACCGGGTCTATCTTCTAGGAAGACCAGAAGTCGGGCGTGAGTCCAATTATCTCTCCCATTTTTATGGCGGACCAAAAGATTTGTTTTGGCGGGGTGATTTACCAGCATACGTCGTTTCGATGCCAAATATGTACGCGAGGGGTATCTTATTCGGCAAGATGGTTATTGAATTAGGTGATTCCTGTACTGCGAAGAATGAACGAGAGGGATTCATTGCCGACCTAGATTTCAAGACCAAGGTTCGTTTTTCCACACTTTCACTGGTCATCTCAGCCCAATCATTTCCTCATACAAATGGCAATACCAGGGTTTTTTTTCGGGAACTTATAACGCGTTGGCTGGACGAATACGAAAGGGATCGATTGAGGTGGGTGAAATCGGTGGTAGATGGAGTCATGTCATGGACTTCAAGTCGACAAAGGTAAGGTGCATTACAACGTTAAGAATCCTAGCTTGAAAACAATGTGATTGGGTCTTCTAGACGGGAGCTAGGCGCGTTCTCTTCGACGTTGTAAAGGACGGGTCGAAAATAGCGGCGAAACATGTCGCTTCATTAGATGAACAAGAACCAAACGAATCTAGACGGTACGTACGAAAATTCCCCTCACACGTGATGTGTAATCTTGACGTCACCCACCGTTACTAGACTGTGGAAAGGCCTTACGGATGCAATCATTGCCAAAGACATGGACGCGGCTACAGAGGCCAAGACCTCTGTGGAAGAGGCTCAGCGAGAACTACGCAGGCAAAGGGAGGAGAGTGACCAAAGACACGTTCCTCGTTTCTTTGAACTTGAAGATGGAGCTTGGGTACCTAAACTTGAGTATGTCCGACTCTTGTTCAGGACTATATACGCACTTACTTATTTATTCTACTCCAGTATTCCGCGGGATCCAACGCAGGAAGCTGTGGATACAGTTCAGAAGTGGATTTGGTCTTCGACACCACCACCTTCATGATTTAGCATGACATCGTTAGAAACGGGGTCGCTTCGCACATTAGTTTGTCCCTCGCTACCATTCTCGTCATATATAAGATCCACACCTTAATGCAATATATTTTTCAAGTGTACAAGTGTAAAAGACAGTAGAGTGAGCTCTGGAATGTATGTGCATATGTGCGCGTGAAGAGAGTAGGATATGGTAGAATATAGTGTAAATGATTCAAATAATACGGCAATATAATGGAAACATGAAGCACGTGAGAGATGATAATCTGACAATATACTGAAAAACTTTGATTTTACCGAGCGGAAAGGGCAAGGAGTATACAACCAGAATTCCGACATATGCAAAAAAAAAAAAAAACTTAACGAGGGTGTGAACTATTATGACCACCATCCATCCTCATCGATGCTCGGGGCGGCTGATATAACACTTGAGGTCGGAGATGGTGCGCGGAAAGAGTTGGAATATCGAGCTTTGGGCGTTGCTGGAACAGTTTGTCTATGAGGGTTATGCATTGAAGTCCAGACGCCCTGCGATGCCAAATATGCTCGTCGAGGCTTGCCGTTAATACTGGTAGGTGTCACAGATCGGCTTGGTCCGTATGCTGTGCTAGCGCGCGAGTCTGGTCTAGGTGGGGGTGTGAATGGTGAATCAACGGTTGCTCCATTTGTCTGGAGGGGCGGAACAAAAGCACTACTAGCTTTAGCTTTGGCTTGATCTGTTTCTGCCCGCAGGCGGGCTACTTGTTCTTCAAGCGAGGCAACCTGGTCGCGCAATTTGCTCTCGCGATCCTACAAATTTTATCAGAAGAGTCGCGCAATGTACCGAGTAATCTAACCTTAGCAACTCGTTCATCATCTTCTTTTTCCTTGAGTTGTAACTTGACCAAAGAAAACTCTGCATCGAGTTGCGTCTGCGCCTGATCGGCCTCGTCTAGCCTTGACCGTGTAGTTTCAATTTCAGCTTCCTGCTCTTTGGCACGTTTTTCCCATTCGGCTGCACGTTGTTGAGCTTGTGCAAGGTTCTGACGTACACCACCCATAGCCCGATCATGACTAGAGATTTTATTTTCTTGGTCCTTGAATCGCCGTTGTAGCGCTGCGAATTCTCCTTCTAGGACTTTCGTGCGGTCTCGATTGCGTCGAAGTTCCTTTAATTCTTCATTATCAGCTTGTTCTACTAAGCTCGTGAGAAGCTCAATCTGTTCAGCAGCACGATGCATCTCATCCCAATGTCCTTGTTGGGAAAGGTGTTGGTCCAGCTGTTTCTGCAAAGCTGACGCCTTCTCTTTTGCTACTTCCACGTCACAGGCGGCAAGACTAGCTTCCAAGTGTAAAGAGTGGACCTGGAACGACGGTTTAATAGACTTCATCAGTTAAAAAGGACCTACTAACTTTGGATTGCATCTCTTGTTTTTCTGTCGAGAAGTCCCGAGTAACCTTCTCAAGCTCTGCAATACGCTCTAGGTGAGTTTGTACTGACGCATCAGCAGACTGTAAACGGGCCAAGGCTTGTGCAAGTGCTTCTTCAAGCTCTGAGTTCCGCGATTCCATGGTGACTGCTTCAGCGGATTTTGTGGTGAAGGTTATTTTTAGATTTTCGAGTTGATCTCGAAGTTCGTCCTTTTCAGCTTCTACAACTCCCAATCGTTCCGCTAACACGTCCTTCTCCACTCGGACTTGACCATGGGCACCTCTAGCCTTCGTTAGTTGGACTTGAAGCTCCGCATTGCTCGCAGATAGCCGACGCAATTCTTCCGTGTCCTTCTGGCTTAACTCGATACGAGAGACCAGGTCCGATTGAGAGTCTTGCAGTCCATTGGTGGCTTCCACCAGGCTAGCGGGTAGTGCAGAAAGGTGACGGACGACATCCTGATGAAGTAAAATGATCTCCTTAGTTTGGGATAAGACGGCTTTTTGATCATTCGCGAGGTCTTTCAGATGGGTTTCGAGTTTGGACAACTTATCTCCCGAGTCCTGATCGGTCTCTGTTACACGTTGCAGACGAAGGTCAATCAATGCAGCATTCATAGCCTCGGTAGCAGTCCCAAGTTTGCTAGGTAAGTCAGAAAGAATCGAGACAACATCATGACGGAGGGAAGATAAGTCTTCAGGATTGAGCTCCGATATGTCTCGATGGATAGTAGCCAGTTTACCAAAGATGGAAGCAACCTCACTGGGTATAGGTCCTAATCCACTAGCCACCCCTTGTTTTATCTTGTCCGTAAGGCCCTCTAGTCGATCCCTGTTCGCTAATCGGGAATCGAGGCGTTCGACAACAAGGTCAGAGACTTGTTCTTTGATCTCATGAGCGTCTACCTGACCAACGACCTTCCTGACTTCCGCAATAATCTTCGTTGTCATGTCATTGATGTCAAACGCTGGCACAGAAGACTGGAGAGACTGAAGGACGGGCAACAATTTCTCCAGGATTAGTCCAGCAGTTTCTCGTTTATCTGATGCAAGATCGATAAGTTGAGAGATGTTTGGTTTTACAGCTTGACTGAGTTGAATTGTAAGACCGTCGTAATCAATGGGTTCCGGACGCAGCGTCGCAAAGTGCGGAGTCATGGCGGTCATCAACTCATGAACGATAGCTGCAGGTGAAGACCAAGCTTCTATACGAGCGGCCAGTTGCTGTGTGATGCCAAGAACAGTTTTGGCTGTCCTACTGGTGATCTCTTCAACAAGCGGGGCAAGGTCATTGCGCGCACCCAAGGAACGGGTATAAACTTCTACACGCCGCAAGACTTCGGCCATATCGCGTTGTATGATCGACCTAGACTCCATATTAGCCTGATCGATGATTCCTTTTACCAATTCAAAATCCAATTCTCCGCGAGCATCCAGTTGGCTATCATCCAATCCACGTGAAGCCGACTCCTGTAATTGAATACGGAAGAGAGATACTACTTCGCTAATCATAGATTCAGTGTTTTCGCTCAACATAGAACCCGAGCTGCCATGTTGAATGAGAAGATCTTGACGAATGGCACCGAGCTTCTTGTCAAACATCGCCTCTAAACTCTGCTCCAATTGATGCAAATCTTTATCTCGTTGCAAGTTGCTCTGGGTGATAGACATGTCGGAAAATGAGGAACCTCCTGCGCTATGCAGCGCGGGTAAGGAGGAGCGTCTTCTACGTCGGGGGAGAGGACTATCTGTGCGCTCCGCCGATGACTCACTATGACTAGGATCATTGACAAGCCTAGGTTTTGAGATTTTTCTTGAGATGGGGGGCACATTTAGGTCATCCAATGAAGGCCGAGGACTGTGTTCGAAGAAATCTCGAGATCCAAGCCTGGAGCGCACGGTCCTTCGAGATCTGTCATCTCCGTCTCCGTTTACAAGGGCTTTGAAAAGGCCAGCAGGTACTGTGTTAGTAGATACGGGATGTTTGAAGTCCAAAGGAATAGGAGCACGTTTCTGCTTCGGCTGAGGTGGTACTGGTAACTCTCTTGCCCCCGGGAATGGAATGTTGTCCGCACGACCAAGACTAGCAGCCTCTGGCGCCTTGTGTAACGGCATATCTGAGAGAAAGCCGTCCACAGTGAATGGTTGCGGCGGGGCACTAATCGAATTGCGGCGTTCCGCATCGAAGGCGGCTGGTGTTGGTGGAGCTGATCTGTGAATGGTTTTGCCAATATCTGACGTCGTTGGGAATTTGAATAGAGTCATAGTATCCTTACGCTCGTCGCCATCGAGTGTCACACTAGAGCCACGACGTTGTCTCTTCTCTCTGCCTTGGATCTCCCTTGAAGATGTTTGTATTGGCGTTGGTGGCGTAGGCAACGGGCGTCCAGCGAACGACGGGGCAGAGACGTCATGCCCGGATGGGGGTGTGAATGACATTTGTGGAGCTATTGAAGGCGGTCTAAATGTGAACCCTGTCGGCTTGAATTCTGAGGCAGTTGCATTTAAAGGTCTACCAACTGAAACTGTACGACCATGGCCAACGATTTGAGGCCGAGGCAGAGGAGGAGCTTCTGTTGAAACAGGAGCCCAAGGAGATGGTTGTGAAGAACCAAAAACGAAAGGCTTCGCCAAAGGGTTCAGCGATGGAGCAAGGGTTTTCGTCAGCTGAGACTGCATTCCGTCAGTAGAAGTTTGTTGGCTGAGGTGCTCAGACACTGCAAGAGAGTGAGCCAAAGCCTGGTCGCGACTAGAGAATTGTGAGGAAGTGGCTCGGGAATGTGGCAGAGGAGGAAGTGGTCGGCCTTTGCCGCTGGCGTTCGACAAAGACCTACGATAGCGATGAACAACTCTTTCTTCGTCACTCGGATTTGACATCATGTCATCATCTGATTGACTGTATAGTGGCGGCAGACGAGTGGTCATAGGCGGACGAGGGAAATTGGGTAGTTTGCGAGGAACATCCTGCCCAGAATGAACAGCCTGTTGTGCACGACGCGTCATTCGCCTCTGTCGACGAACTTGGCGAGCTCGCTCCTCGTCAGAAGGATTAGACCACTCGCCAATACTCTCCTAATTCAAGTTAGCCACATATAATGCATGCTCAAGATCACATACCTCATCCGAACTTGCAACACCATTCCGTAAATCTTCCGAACCAGTCCATTCTCCAACTGCATCTGTGTCTTTATCGGCGGTTTCCAAATCATCAATAGCTAAATCTTCACTTGAACTCTGAGCTGGTGGTATAACCTGTATTGCTGTCAATGGATCCTGTATCTCACGACCAACAGAACGAAGGGATAACGCGGCTGAAAGTCGAGGTCTGTGACGCGAATTGACCTGATCTTGATTCGAGACATTATCTTCTTGTATTTCGACATTAACTTCGGTATCGTCAGCGGTGCTTGCATCAGTAGGTTCCGCCCTCATCTCGTTATTCTCTTGAACCTCCTCTGGCTCTTCTTCTTCCGGTATATCCAGACCGAATCCAACAACAAAGTCGGGGCGACTTACGGGTCGCGATGCTGTAACGGGAGGTGGTGTCAGAGAAATAGAAATTTCCGGATCTGGTTTCACGTGTGAGTTGGGCTCAGGCTCGGTGACAATTCGGGGGCATATTTCGTCGGAACCTAAAACGGCCTGTGGGCCAAAAGGATTGAAGGCTGCAGTGGGATTATATATCGATGGCAGTGAACCCGGATTTGCAAGAGACACGCTGTGCCCATGCCGCATGCGTGGTGGGAACTGACCCTGCAAGTGTGGTGAAGGCGAGAGGTTCACTGGGGGGTGCGGAGAAGACGACAGGGAGTTGGAAGCGGATACATTTTGTGATTGTTGAAGCTTGTTCAACTTGAAGAACAATAGCGCAGGATCAGCAGGGGAAGAAATCTGCATCAGATAGATATATTAGCACTTGTAGATTAAGACGACCACGAGGTGCAGCCATGAGGCGGACAAACGCACGACACATACCGAGGCAGCACGCGCATGAGGTGCATGAATGAAAGGAACATCGCTCGACACATTGTTGACACTACTCCCGAAACCTCGTTCAATACCCAGACGTTCTAGCTTCTCACTGACAATGCGCTGCCTAAATTCATCCCAAGCATCCTAAATATCGAAATTAGTGACGTGGAAGGGTTGATACCCAGTGAAAAGATGCTTACTCTCCCGGGAAGAAACACGTCCACAGTATCGGGTACTGTATACCTCCACTGATCTGCAGGGTAGACGGGAAGCGAAGTAACCTCAGGTGGCACAGAATCTACCAATTCTTGAACTTCAGATGGATGAAGTGGTATCCGAGCCCACGGTTGACAACGTATTGGCTGGTCGTCTTTAGCGGGTATGGTTTCCTGGGGAAAGTTCACCAGAACCTTCTTCAACTTTTGGGGAGCGATCACCGGGGCGAGGAGTGGTGTCGCAGGATCAGAAGTGACGCGACTTTTAGCTGCAGGTCCTCCTAAAACGGCTTTAGGTGGTCCTCCTATGCTTATACTTGGCGCCCTTCGACTTCTAGGCGGGAACTGCTGCCCAGGCATCATCATTTGTGGGAGCGGACCAACTGCGGGGAACTGGCTTTGACCTAGTGGTGTCATTGGCATGCCTAATGGAGGTCGAATACCTGCAACTGCTAATTGAGCGATGCTTGCATGGGCTCTGTGATTCACGGGTCTCCCTGGTGCGCCCGGAGGAACAGGAAAGAAGACTGGTTGCATAGGTGTCTGAAGAGCAGTGGGAGGTCCAAGAGAGTAGGGTGGATGCATGCCTCGCTGTATAGAAGTCGGTAAACTAGGCGAGTAAACGGCATGGTTATCAAAAGAAACTGGCTGCTGAGAATTAAGAGACGGGGGTATCATCAACCGCGAAAGCGGAGGCTGACGATGTTGCACAGACATCTTCCGTGGGTATTATAAAAAGTCCAAGGGAACCAAGAGCCTAGAGTAGACGGTATAGGAGCACGAGGGTATCTAGAAACCTCAAGCGACGACGCTTGGTACTTATATCGGGCTGAGAAAAGAAATGGTCCGGAAGAATCACTTGGGAACAATCCCCACCACGTGTATCACCCTCTTTGAGTTACAATAGACAAAAATATTCTATTCACGCAACAAAGTACTTTGTAAAAGAGTTAGAAGAGTATTGGCAAAACATAACTGCACACTAGTCGTCTTGGAAAAGTGAATCGCCACCAGCATCGTCATCCGAAGGTATTTCCACGTATTTCTTGGTTGCTCCCCGGGCTGCCCTTGGCGCCGTCTGTCGAGGCGGTGGTGGTGGGATATCAGACATCGACAAGTCCTCATCATCTAAATCAATAACCTTATTCGCGGGCTTACTCTTTGCCTTGCTGCCAGACACCCTCCGAGTTGTCGTGGCCTTCTTAGTCACCTGAGACGAATCTTTGTTAAAGTCTGTCACTTGTTTCTGCTTCTTAGTCTGCTTGCCGTTCTCATCCTCGCTGTCGTTAGTAGAATCAGGACTGGACACATAAATTCCGTCAACTTGATGTCGAAGCCAGTTCAGACGGATGAACTCACGTTTTACGCTTTGATGTGGGTTTTGCATTTGTGTTAACCAGCACTCCCGCGTCTGAAGACGTTTCCACTTTTGTTTTTCTTGCCACGGGTTTCTTTTTCAGAAATGGAGAGGAACTTCCATCCATTTCGATATCTGAGTCGATCTTTTTCTTCATTCCTGCCGCTTTTCTGCCTTTGGGAGCCGGGACAACCTCAGCTTCCGAATCTGGCTCCTCTTTTGGTAAAGTTTTCTTGGAAATAGTCTTCTTTGGTGGACCTGCTCTTGCTTGTTCGTCTGGATTGTCATCCTCAGTTTTGATCTTTGACGACCCGGCTTTGGGTCGAGATCTTGATACCGCAGCCTTGGATTTTGCCTTGATTGGCTTGAAATCATCCTCTGAGCCGTCGTCGTCAACCCTCTTCTTCTTTCCTACGCTCTTTCGTGTCTCAAGAACGGCCTGTCGTCGTTTGATCGGCTTTCCATTAGAATCATAGACTGCACTATTTCTCCACTCCTCAAGCGACCTCTAACAATGGTATATCCGTTCATGAATCAAATGACGACAATAATGACAAATGAACTCACATCCCACTCCGCTAAGAAATTATCCAAGTCAGTATTCCACATTTGAATCGGAGAAACTTCGAGAAGCGCCAGTAACTCGGCCTCCTTATCGCTCGCTTGTTGCTTGAGTTTGTCGATCTGAAAATATATACCATTAATTCCATTCTCTGGAAGAATAATGAGGTTGTCCCGTGCGTACCTTCTCCTTAGTCAGACTCCAGATCGCTAGTCCGAGCAGGTAGTCAAAATCGGAATCAGACCCTTCTTCTTCATCCTCCTCTACACCCACCTCAGCAATATTCTCAGTCTCCCCAGCTGCCTTTGACTTTGAAACTTTCGGGAAAGGTCTGAATTGTTTTTTCCTCAATTCTGTAACAATATCGGATTTCTTTCTGTTTGATACCACGAGCTCCTTGTCCACAATCATTTGAACGAACCGAGCTTGATTAGTCAATTTCTCAAGCTGGAGCTGGAGCTCACTCGCGAGATGGTCCTATGTTTAAATATCAGGACAAATAATAGCGGAGAAGAGAGAAAAATGAACCTTGCGTTTCTGGTAAAATGACAAGCGAACAGGATAGAAGTCTTCAATGATCTCCTCAGGCGACTCGTACCGCCTGATTCGCCCATCAAAGTCGAAACAAATCATGTTGCTGGTGTTGATCTTGCTCGTCAGTTTGAAGAATTCGGCCAGACCCTGCTCTTCAGCCTTTTCAACATCCTTCGCTGCCATACTGATGATGTAATGAATATTCCTGTTGTCATGGTATTCTTTGTAGTCCTATTCATCGTATGCATAAGATGTCCTTCAAGAACGAACACGTATGAATCAAACCTTGACAACACCCTCGCCCTTCTCACCAATCATTTCCTCCAGTTGACCTTTGTAGCCCTCAGTCCATTTGTGGATCGGAAGTTCGGTGATCTCAACTGTGGTGTCGTTCACCTTCTTAATGACCCCTGTGACATCGTACCTATGCTCTGCGACCTTCTTGATGGTGCCCACGAACCCACGCCACCAAGGCAGCATCGGTACCAAATCTTCGCCCTTCATGAGTCGACGGATGTTTTCAACAATATCGACGGGATTAAAGCACGGAATTGTTGTGCTCCAGCCTATCACTCGTCTTCAGGAAGAAAATCAACATCTACCATCAAAAACTGACCTGTTCCGATCCCTTCAGCGCCATTTACCAAGACCATGGGCAGGATAGGCATGTAGTATTCCGGTTCTATCATGTCGTTATCTTCTTTAAGATAATTCAGAAGCGGGTCATCCGCGAGGTGGAATATGTTCCTCGTGATCGGAAACGGCTCCGTGAAGGTATACCTGGCAGAGGCGTGGTCCTTTCCTCCCTTATCTCGTGTTCCGAATTGCCCGCCAGGCCGGAGAAGGTTCACATTGTTACTTCCGACAAAATCTTGCGCCAAATTGATGATAGTCATAGTTAAACTTTGCTCCCCGTGATGATACGCCGCATGTTCCGAGATGTAGCCCACGAGCTGGGCGACCTTGGAAGCAAAACCACTGAGCAATCAGCTTATGCAAAATGCAGTCAAATGTACCTTGATTTCTTTTTTCAGCTTTCGCTTGAAGCATCCCCAGATAACCTTTCTCTGACCAGGCTTCAAGCCATCCGCCACGGAAGGTATCGAACGAATGTTATCCGCCATAGAAAAAAGAATCAACTCTTTGTTGATGAAATCCGAGTAAGGAATTTCGTCAGTATCGTGATTCAAAAACGTCCCTGGCTGTGAAATGTAAATTGAAGTACCACCGGAGTGTCAAACAGGCCATACCTTGAACTGACGAAGCCACTCTTTCCTCTCATCTGCTTTTTTCTTACTGAATGCGAGTTCGATTAATTCTTTGTCCTCTTCCTGCATGGTTGAGAATGAGATGGTGTGTTTGCCCATATTACTGAAGTATTCTATCGCATCTGAATCCTTACTCGTGCCAAGACCCTATAGCAGATCATTAGCATTACGACACTATGCCCGAACGTACTCAAACCTTGTAATACTTGGAATCCCACTTCCGAGCATCTGGTACTTCTTCTAACCACCGCTCATACTCAGGTATGGTAAAGAAATCTTTTCGCTGCTTGCCCTTCGTGACCTGATGGCATTCTTGAGTCAATAAGGACGAAGTGACTATGCATAACACTGACCCTCACTATAGGCGTGACGAACTCGACCAGAAACTCGGGCATCTTCAGCAGAGACGGGAAAAAATGCTCCAAGAAATTGATCAGCAAGCCCTTGATGTGCGACCCATCGTGATCCTGGTAAAGTATCAAGTACGGTCGATGCATAGACTGTGTTACATACCTGATCTGTCATTATCATTAGCCTCCCATAGCGCAAGCTGTTAACGTCCTTGTATTCTTTATTGTGCTGGAGTCCCAAAATCTTCTTGATGTTCTGAATCTCCTCGTTCTTCATTATCTGGTCGTGTCTAGCGTCGCGCACGTTCAATAGTTTACCTCGTAGCGGAAAAACACCGAAGTTGTCGCGACCAACTACGCCTAAGCCCGCAACAGCCAATGCCTTAGCAGAGTCTCCCTCGGTCAAGATTAACGTGCATTTGCTGCCATGCTTTCCCCCAGCATTGTTTGCGTCCGAAAGTTTTGTCAATCCAACGAGTCTATAAGAAGCTCTTAATGACCGGAAAACAGTGCAATTCAAGACGAGCTTGCCGGTTTCTCTTGGTCCCATCAGTTTTCTTGATCTGTTGTTCAGCCTTAGACCTTGCCCAGTCGAGCACATTGCTAATGATCGGCGACTTTTGTACTGGGGATAGATTGATAAACGTCGATTGAACGATGGAATTGAAACGAACCTTTCTTAAGAAAATCTTCTGTAATGGTAGGCTTGGACCCGAATTTACTCGCAGGGAGAGTTAGGGTTTCTTTAGTTTGACTATCGAAGGTCGGGTTTTCTATTAGAGCGTTGACAAAAATCCACATGTGATTCCTGATCTGTGCGGGTTTAATCGCAGCGCCTGTGTTCCTCTTGACTATGGTGCTCATGATTCCCTTTGCAACTTGGTCTGCAATCGACATAACATGCGTGCCGCCCTTGACAGTAGATATGGAGTTGGCGAAGGATACATGTTGAAAGTTCCCGTCAGAAATCGCGAAAGCGATTTCCCAACGAGGATTGATTTGCTCGTAGATGGCTAGAGGCTTAGACTGGGCTGCACCACCGGATGCCTTTGCTTGTTCTGCAGCCGCAGAGTTCAGGTACATATCCACGTATTGCTTGAAGTTCTTAATCTTCAGTCGTTCGTCGTTCAAGATGACCTTGACATCTTTGACGGTCCCAGCAATATCGTAGACGCGTTTCTTGAGCAGGGAGAGTGTGTCATCGTCGATAGAATCCATGCCGAAACGCTGCAAATCTGGTTTGAAGGTAACGCGGGTATACTCCTCGTTCTTGCTGTTCTTTGTGATCTTCGCTTTACCAACCTTGCTCATATTGTTTGCCCAGGTTTGAGTGTACTTCTGACCCGAATTCTTGTCAGCGGTGTCAACAGTAAACTCTTGAGAGTAGATGTTGGCCAATTTAGCACCGTAACCGTTACGACCTCCCGTAAGTTTCTTCTCGTCGTCATCATAGTTCGACGAGGAAAGGAGATGACCGAAGATGAGTTCCGGGATGTAGATCTTCTCCTTGGAATGTATTTCGATGGGGATACCGCGTCCGTTATTGTAAACCGATATCCTGCCTCCGTCGACGTCGATAGTGACTTTGATGGTGTCCATGGAAGGATCATTGATCTTACGAGCGTGTCAGTATATCTTTCGTTAATGATGTGGTTCATGATATGGTGACTCACTTTGTTATCAGCGGCATTGACCAAAATCTCGTCGATGATCTTCAAAAATCCAGGAACATACTTGACTTCTCGATGCGCCATGCGTTTGGACTGGGAATCATAGGTCCACATTGTCTGGGAAATCGTTTCAATGCTGCCGATATATGAATCGGGCCGTTTGAGGATATGTTCTAATTGGGTCAGCTGGGAAAATATCAATGTCTCGCATAAATGGGTCTGTGCAAAGGACAAACCTTCGTGTAAGTCTCCGACACTGTTTTCTTCGTTTTATCGGTAGAAGCTGCTGGCGCCTTGGAGGGACCAGCATTATTGTCGACACTGAGATTTCCAAAAGACTTGTGCGAATCGCTATCGTCTTCGTCATCAACTGGCACACTCTTCTTGACAGTCTTTGGTTTAGCGGGAACTTTCCTGCTCGAAGCAGCTTTTGTGGGAGCTTTGGATGTTGGTTTCGTAGTCTAGTATTAGACGCGATCAGCGATAAAGTTAGAAATAAAATGACAAGATCTCACGTTCTTCTTCACGACAGGCGCGTAGCCATCAGACTCGGAGTCGTCGATGTCAATATCGAAGCTCTCATCATCTGTAGAGCTCATAGTCACTTTGAGATATCTCGCGGGGGATAGTTATGCAGATGTAGACGCGGTTGTGGAAAAGATGGAGATGTCACGAACGCGGTCGACTACAACGCGATCAATCACGTGACCAGTTGAGGGAGACAGAAAACTTGAATTCATTGTTTACTAATCTGGATTTTGAGAGGAAATAGATAAGGCTATATAAGGCTATATAATGTATAAAATTTCCATAATATGTAAAATTCATATATATGATATTATAATGTTATTTAAAGGACAGTAGTATTTGCAGAATTCACAAGATCTATGTAAGAAAACCTATTCTAGGTATGACGGGCTTTTCTGGACAAAAATCAGAAATACATAAATCTACAGCGAAAACCAGGCCGATTCTTTGCAAACGCAGCCGCTCGGCCACGATCTTCTGAGAGCTCTTACAATCGGCAGTGGTTGCCAGTGATCGGTAGCTACCCTGCTCAATTTCTTAGTACAAGTCTTCCCCCCCATCACTGCCGAACTGTAGCAATCTCCCAATCAAAAAATCAGGTTAACATCTTAGACATCGTTCATGATCACTTGATATCGGCAGGTATCGCCCTCTGTTGGCCCACACCTTAGCATTTCATTTAATATTTATTATTCTGTAAATAAGGTCATGTCTTTAAAATAAAATTC
>QGOD01000369.1:3218-13226 GCA_003313065.1 Sarcodon sp. MG97
CCTTCAATCTAATCTTTTATTGTTCATTTCTATATGCTAAGCTATCTTTCCATTCTTTGCTATCTTTTCACTAATTCTTTTGTTTTAAAAAGACAATAACCTTCGATTTCCTTTTTAGTTAAGTTCGCAACTTTGTTTCCCACGATCACTTCAATTTCCTATTTTGGCTCTTTCATTATCTTGTGATTTTAGCGATATCTTTGATGTTTTGATTCCATCTGATAGTGATCTATTAGCTTGTTTTATTAGCAATATTTTGACCTTTCTACTTTAGTTTTAGTTCAAAATTTACATATGAAAACCTGTACAAACTTAGAAACAAAAAAAATATCATCCTACTATCCCAAGTTTCGATTTTATTTGAGTTTTATTTTGTGATATTCGATTTTATCACGTGTTCTCGCTCTCATCCTTATTCTAGCTTTGCTCTATTTCTCGTGTCTCTCGTCTTTGGCCTCTATAATTGTTTGGGTTTCACTCGAACAATTGGACCACTCGATATTAGGATTTCTCTCGATTTTAGCACATTCATTCAATTATCTGCAAAAGATTCGTGGATAATTTCGCACCCATTTCGCACACCTCGCACATCTCGCGCCAGCTCCTAGTCGTTCTTTTAGAACTATAGGTTGTTGTGCACACTTTCCTGAACACCCTCGCACTGACAACGGACCTTTTGTATCAGCTATAGGCGTATAGCGATCTCCTCAGCTGCCGCTAGGTCTATCATATCAACGTCTTCAAAGATACCAGAGGGGATCAGAATATTTTTCTGTACCCAAGGTATATGAGGGATCACTGGAATATTGACAGCTGGAAAGAAGTCAGTGCAAAATTGACCTCATTCAGAATCATCGAACGTGAAGCCTTTCTCCTGTAGCTGTATAAAGTGATGTATCAGATTGTGTTCTTGGGGCCACAGAAAATTGCCAGGATGATTTTTGTCAATAATCTAGTGTCACTCTAAGAAATATCGTAGAGTTGGGGAGAATGGGGGAGGGCAAGGATGTAGTAAGGGCATATTAGCGAGAGGATTGCTGAGAATTTTTCGAGTAATGCAAAACTTGCTCAGAAGTTCCACTAAAACAGGGCAAACTTTTTGAGAGACTGGCTTATACTTTTTCAAGACAAAGGTCTCCAAAATAGGTGTGCGAGAAGATAGCAAGAAAAGAGAATAAAAATTGGCATAGGAAGGGAAATTAGAAAGAGAAGATGGAATATCGCAAGTGGAGAGATAAGTTCGAGAGAGAATAGAGGGCTGAGAAATCGAAACGAGAGGGGTATAGGCTTCTAGTGTACAAATTGAATCATCGATTGTAATGATACAAGCTAATTCTCCATGACTAGATGTCACTTTATTGAACGATGAAAATCCAATTCACAATTGCTGGTGCAAACAAATTGGGGAGGACCTCAAGGAATAGTGGGTATAGTAATAGTATGATGTGAATTAGGATTGCAAATGGTAATGGTTTGGTCCTCGTTCATGAAATTCTTGACCAAAATCTGTGTCAGTATATCGAATGGTCGTCCTAATAACATATTGTATGCCGGGGTGTGAATAACATGAATCTATAAGAATAATGTGATGGTTCCAAGTTTGCAAGGCACCTTTTGCAATAATCCGAGTGACTGATCGATTTCTCTATTTGCCGATTGCATTTTAAGTCTAATAGAAGGATCGTAAGCCAGACCAAGTTCATGACAAACCTCTTTAGACATTATGATGATTTGCAAGCCTGGATTGACTACTCCTTCGACGAAATTTTGACTACTAATCTAAACCAAAATAGACTGAAGTGCATGCAATTCCTTTGTGACTATGAATTGCTGAGGAATCTTGTCAGCGTGAAGACTATTGATATAACTCTCATAAAAATCCTTTACTATGATCAGCCTATTGCTATCTTCACTAAGAAGATTACTGCCTGTAACTTGTTTATTAGCTGTATGCTTCAGAGTTACCGCTTTGCGAACTTTGCCTCTGACTTCTGGTGAAATCGAGAGCAATTCTTCTGGAGTAAGAGTGATGCAAGGAGCCTTCATAGAATGCTGATAGACTTCATTCATAATAGCTGGAGAGTATACTGGTGCCTAAGTATAATATGCCAGGGACTCTTTAGATTTAGCTGTGAAGTTTCATTCGTGGGGCAGCTTATAGACTATTTCATGAATATCAGTGAAAGAGTAAACTGGAGGTTGCGATTTTTTTACAGTAGGAGAAGGCATTGGGTTGGAGATTGCAGAGGTCAAAGGCTTCGGAGCCTTATATGCAGCAGGGACAGGGGGTATAACAATAATAACTGGAGGAGAGGGAAGGTCTTTCTAAGTAGCCGAAGTCTCAGATTTGTCACCAGATTGGCAAACTATCTCTAAGAACATCTTTCAACTGCTGCAGAGTGCAAACAACTCACACTCTAGCTCTTGAATTCATTGTTCATCTGAAAGGTTAGCAGGTATAATTTGCGAAGATAAGGAGGTATATAATGATAGTGATGAAGATATCGGTAACAGCGAAATGCCATATAGCATCTGCAAAGTAGGAGTCGCAGGGTTTTGTTGATGCCATTCGTCAATCCTATCTTTGATCCATCACCCAGGAATTGTCCTAGGACAGAACTGACTATTGGGCAATACTATTTTACCCTCTGGATTCTTTTTACATTTTCCATCTGTCACATATTGTTGACAGACTAAATAATTGCTAATATAATGGTCAGATACCCCACAGAAAATGCAGGCATTCGCTAGAGAAGAATTAGCCAAAGAAGAAGAACTAGAACTATTTTGTAAAGGTTGTGAAGATTATTGCAAAGGTGCTAAAGCCTTGATCAATATTATCGCAAATTTGTCAAAAAGTACTGAAAGATCCTCAGTTTTAATGGTCAGGGTAGTAGTCGCTGGGGCAGAAGTAGATGTCGTAGGTATGGTATTGGTACATTTTGGCAGTTAAATAGGGGAGGGTACATAAAATTATTGAATTGGATAGAGTTGCCAGAGTAGAGTGAAGATGATAATATTACGAGTGCTCTGAAATCGTAAAGTCCTCTACACTTCACACCTTCCATAGTAGGTAGGTTCATATTACATTATATACATATATTGTAATAGTATCATCTTTGATCATATCCTGTCATTATGATACATGCTAAAATATAAGAAAGAGAAAATATTATATATGTAATGAAGAAATAATCTCAAGATAAATTCACCCTGGTGAAATTCTAGAAATTATTCATATAAGGGTGCATGCTAAAGTGTGAATACTTGGGAATTTTTTGGAATTCTAAAATTATTCACATTTGAGCACATGCCCTTGTATGAATTCATCTCTTCCTCATATTTCCCCATTACTAGTAATAATAATTGTTGTCTAAATCATCTAAATCATCTTTATATTCTTTTTTCTTATTCTTTCACTTATTTTTAATATAATCTATGTCAAATAATTTTCAAAAATATGCTAACTATACTCTCGCCTTACTCTGACCTCCTGCTAAATATCTATATAAATCAACTAGAGGCATATAGCTATCTTCTCAGTTGCTACTAGATTCTATATTCAACACACCCTAGTGAAATCTTTTACTACAGTACACATTTTCAGTTTTAGTACTCTAGTGAAATATTTTACTAGAGTGTATATTTTTAGAATCTAGCACTATAGTAAAATATTTTACTAGAGTTCACATTTTTTGGAATCTAGCACTCTAGTGAAATATTTCACTAGAGTGCATATTTTTTGGAATCTAAGACTAGTGAAATATTTTCAGAATTTAGCACTCTAGTAAAATCTTTCACTAGAGTGTGCATTTTTTCTATTCTAGCACTCTAGTAAAACATTTCACTAGAGTACATTTTGGTACTTCAAAATCTTTACAATAACCCTTTTCTAAGTCTGATCTGGGTATAACAAACTCCTAGAATAATATTACTTCTTATTTTCTCTTTCTATCTCTTCTCACTTTACTTCACTTCACTTTATATTACTTCTCTTCTAAATCACACTCCTCTTTTAAACCACACTTCACTCTAAACTATATATCATAGTCTTTTTTTTTTACTTTCTTATTCAACTAGTTCATACAGTATACAGTATAGTATCCTTCAAAATTTTAATTCTCTTTTCAATAGCTTCACCAGTAGTCTATATATTTCTCTTTCTTTTTTTCCTATTTTCTTTTCTTTTTCTTTCTTTTTCTCTCTTTTTAACATACATTATTATATTTTTTATTTTTCATCTAAAATTCCTTTAATTTCCACTCTCCACTCTTGATCCTATCTAAATTTCTATTCTCTTTTTCAAGCCCACTTCAACTATACTTAAAATCTATACTAAATCTATCAATCATCTCTTGAAACAGCCTGAAATATAGGAAAATCATTCTCAAATCTATTTCAAATCTATTTATCACTCTCTTAGCTATCTAATTTTCTATTAATATTTTTAACCAACTTCTTATTTTTTCTCAAATCTATTTAAAATCTCTTGAAATAGTCTGAAATAAGTTAAAATCAAGTGAAATCAGTTTGAAATGTACTCTCCTCTACTTTAGCTATCTGAATCTCTATTATTATTTTTTCCCTTTTTCTTTTTTTTCTCAAATCTATTTCTAATTCATCAATCATCTCTTGAAATAGCCTAAAATAATATGAAATAGAGGTCAAATCTGCTTGAAATCCACTCTCCTCTACTAAATCTCTATTATTATTTTTTCTCTTTTTTTTTTCTCAAATCTATTTATAATCTATCAAAGATCTCTTGAAATAGCCTGAAGTAAGATAAAATAGAAGTAAAAAATGCATTCATCTCTACTTTGGCTATCTGAAACTCTATTATTATTTTTTTATATTTTCTCTTTTTTCTCAAATCTATTTCTAATTCATCAAAGATCTCTTGAAATAGCCTGACATAGAATGAAATGGAAGTGAAATATATTTGAAATGCACTCTCCTCTACTGTGGCTATCTAAATCTCTATTATTATTTTTTCACATTTTCTTTTTTTTCTAAAATCTATTTATAAATCATCAAAGATCTCTTGAAATAGCCTAAAATAGAATAAAATGGAAGTGAAATGTATTTGAAATGCACTCACTACCTCCTTAGCTATCTGAATTATCTTTGAAATTTCCATTTTGGGAATTTAGCATCTCCCAGGAGGGGTGCAGCGGATCAAAGAGTTAAGAAAAAGAAAAATAGTCATGTGAGTGTAGCATTACACTTTGTGATTCTAACTGAATACTCATCCAGATGCTGGAGGTGCACTATGAATGTGGCTACCATCTATTTCACTAATCATATCTTTAAAAAATGGCCAAAATTTCGGATTATTTGAGATTTCTGGTAGAATGGGATTATCTGCTCTAGGCAGTTTTACATACTTCATATAGAGTGGGAGTGAAGAAAAGATAAAAAGAATTTTCCAAAAATATCTAAAATTATTATAACTTACAAATTGATCAGGTTCAGGGTTGGTGCTCACTGTGATATTGTCTCATTTGATCATTGAAAGCATTTATCTAGGTACCTGATTGTCAGGCCAGTTATACAAGCATAAAGAAAAATTGCAAGTTGTTCTTTAAGAGATACATTCCATGAATCATAATATCTCATCTCTTAAAAATCAGAAATTAGTGCTACAAAAACATAGTGGTGAACTTTAAGTTCATATCGAATCTATTCAGAGTGGCCAGAAAGCAGTTCTCTGACCCAGCCTTTGCCTTGTTAAAATAGATGTGTAATATAGTTTCCAGGAATATATTGACTGCATAATTATAATAGTTGTAGCCATAGTCATATTTATAAAAAGTGCTGCACTGTATTGAATGTGGTATCGATTCTCTAGTTGTATCCTCTATTGATCTTCCTCTGATAAGATATCCATTTACAAGATGATAACTATGTTATCTTGAAAGATTGATTTCAACAACTCAGATCAGTATTTAAAACTTAGATATTTATAATAGCAGTCTTGGCAGATTGAGAAGATCTTACATAAGTGTTTTGCATAGGCCTGCACATGTCATCTAAACATACTCTTAGTACAGAAATAAACTCAGAGACAGAATAAGAAAATAGAGTTGAAATAGAAATGGAAGTCTAAGTGGGATTCTGAGGAGTTGAATTAGGATATGATATAGAGCTAGTATAAGATATGCAAAATATACAAGATTATCTACAAATCTTTTGTAGATAAGTAATCAAGAGCATAATAAATAATAGAAATCCCGAGATTGAGGGGTCTAATTGATTAAGTGAAACCTGAACAACTATAGGGTGAAGGAGTGATAAACATGAGATAGAGTGAAGTGTAAGATATAAGACAAAGCAAGAGTGAAGATAAGAGTGAGAACACATGATAAAATTGAATATTGCAAATAAATTACAACTTGAGAGAGCAGGATAATCAGCTTTTTTATTTCTATGTTTGTACAGGCTTTTATATCTAAATTTTAAACTAAAACTAAAGGAGAAAGGTAAAAATATTACTAAAATCACAAATAATAATGAAAGACTAAAATAGGAAACTGAAGTGATCATGGGAAACAGAGTTGAAAACTTGACTAAAAAGGAAATTGAAGTTTATTGTTATTAAAATAAAAGAAATTTAGTGAATAGAAAAGGAGATAGTAAAAGAATAGAATAATAATGGCTTAGTATATATAGATAAATAATAAAATGAAAAGATCAGAGTAAAGACATGAAGACAAGAAGAAAGATATGAAATCTCACAATATACTTTTGCAAATATTCATACTTTGCAATACTTCACAGCTATTTTACTAAAATAAAAGTGGGATTTAGCATATTTTGGAGGTTAGATGTAATAGGGGGCATATTAATATAACTCTTTTGATTAAATTAGGCCAAAAGAAATTGAAGAATGCAAAGTGTTTGTAGATACAAAGTTTAGGAGTTTTGCTATTGTTATCTTTCTCAAGCCTATATGACTTTACATCATCTTATACTATAAATGGGCAATTCCAAGATTAGAAGTACTGATGGTTATATTAGTACTCAAGTGTGAATTTATCTCAATATCTTCTCTTCCTCATATTTTCCCATATACTAGTCTATGCCCAATTAAATCACCTTTATTTTCTTTTTTCTTATTCTTTCACTTATTTTTAATATAATCCATCTTAAATATTTTCAAGAATATGCTAACTGTTGTTGAAATTAGCCTAAAAGATAGTTTCAAGTAGCTGCATAAGTCATGATCTCATAAAGAATTAATTACTATATAGTAGTAGTATAATAACAAATAGGTGAGCTACTAAAAAGAAATTATATAAATAACTATAGAGCTTTACTACATAATTGCAATAATTATTTAATATTCTGACAACTATACCCTCACTTTACTCTAACCTTCTGGTAAATATCTATATAAATTGTTCTAGAATATTCTACTTACTGATTGATCAATAACATTATATGAGAATATACTGACTGATAATAATATAGTATAAGAGAATACTGACTAAGGATAAGTAATTATCAATATGATCTGATATAAGGACTGTCAACTAATAATAGCTACATAATGAGTAATTGTATATTATAATTCTGATCTAAGATAATAGTAATTAATAAAATTCTAACAGTCAGTAGGTGCATAAATGAATTGTAGATTAAGATGCATGTAAAGAGATAATTTTAAGAAATAAAACCTTCATGGTTTTGGCTAAATACTTATTTAAATGCAGGGACTGAACTGTATATATAGCTACCATCCAAAGCACCAAGTACATCTTTGAAGAATGGCTAGAATTTTAGGTTTTTTTGGATTTCTAGTGGGACAGGGTTTATAGCTGTAGATAAGTATATATATTCTGTATAAAATAGTAGAGAGAAGAATATAAGAAGAATCTTCCAAAAATAGCTAAAGAATTTTATCAATAATATTTATTATAGCTGCTAATAGAAAAAGGAGAAGTAATACTTACTGTAAAATAGTTTTATTTGACTATTGAAAATGCTTATCTATATGCCTAATTATTAGGCCAGTTACATAGATATAGAGGAATATTGCTAACTGTTCTTTCAGAGATATGTGTCTTGAATCCTTAAATCCAATCTTCTAGAACTCTGAAATTAGCATAACAAATACATAGTGGTCTTTTTCATTTATTATTTATTTCTATATGATAATCTATTATTCTATTCTTTACTATCTATTCACTAATTTATTTTATTTCAAAAAGACAATAAACTTCAATTTCAATTTTTAGTCAAGTTCGCAACTCCATTTCTCACAATTGCTTTAATTTCCTATTTTAGTCTTTCATTATTATCTTGCAATTTTAGTGAATATTTCCAATATTTTGATGCTATCTAAAATTGATTTATTAGTTTGTTTTATTAGCAATATTTTTACCTTTCTGCTTTAGTTTTAGTTTGAAATTTACATATAAAAACATGTACAAAGTTAGAAATAAAAAGATTATCATTCTGCTCTCTCAGTTGTGATTTTATTTGAGTTTGTGATATTTGATTTTATTACATATCTCATATCTCTTGCCCTTTGTCCATAAAATTGAATCCCTCAATTATAGGATTTCGTTGATTTTTATACCTTCATTCAATTATCTGTAAAAGATTTGCAGATAATTTTGTACATATTTTATACATCTCGTGCTAGCTCTAGTTGGTTTTTTAGACTATTGGGTTGTCGTCTAAACTCTCTTGAACACTCTTGCACTGACAATAGACCTTTTATATCAGCTATAGATATATAGCAATCTCCTTAGCTACCACTAGATCTAACATATCAGTAGAAGATGTAGTGATTATGGAAAGCAAAGAATCTTTCAAATTATTATAAAAGGACATTGATAGAATGGAATTTGCAAACAATGAGGCTGAATAAAAGGCTGTAAAATAATAAAAAATAAGTATGGAACATGATTAAGACTAAAAGAGTAGACATTAGGGGTGATTAAAAGAATCAAAAGGGCAGGAAGGTGTGTAAAATCAATAGAGAGGGGTTTCTGAAGGATGCAAGTCTCTCAACTGAATTAGGCTAAAAGAGATTGAACAATGCAAGCTATTCACAGATGTAAAAATTCCCAGGTCAAGTGAATATGTTTAATTATTTTGCCCTGTGTAGTACTGTTTCACCCTAGTACTACTGAAATTATCCCACAATACAAGTAGATTTTTTATGGTGAATTTCTCCCTGTATTGGTTTTATGGTGCTTTAAACTTGTTAGCTGTGGCTGCTTATTGGAACTCCACTGTCAGCCATCTCGGCAGATCTCACATCTGTGGCTTGTGCATTGAGGTGCGTAGGGCTACGCGCGTTGCCTTTTAACTCCTCCTGATCACAATGTCGGACCTGATGGATGTCGACATCCCTGCTTCCTCTAACTCAGAAGGCATTTCCCCATCCTCTTCCTTCGAGAAACTAGATCTAGCGCAACTTGATCTGGATGAGCTGAACAAGACGATGGAATATTATTGCCGTTTCCAAGCGTGGAGATATCGTCTCGACAGCACAAAGAAAGACCCCTCTCTATGGCAGCCATTGATTTCTGACTGTTTGATGCACCTCGTAGATGGATTGGCGGTCACAAACGTGAAAGGTAGTATTATCGCAAGTCAGACCATTAGTAGCGCTCGTGACATCGTGATGGGTTTCAATGAAGACGAGTTGGAACAATGGAAGGATGGAGTGTGGAACGGTGTGGCGAAGAGTGATTGGACCAGCCTCATCATGCATCATACGTACATTTCGGATTAACGGATGGTTGGATCACATTTAATCGCAACCACAGCAAAGATTCGAAAACGAAAGGTGTGGAATGTAGCCTTGGGTGTTCCGATCGAATACAGTACGCTTCAATTTTTCCCATTTCATTCTCCTATGATGCTCACATCCCGCTCATCATTTGTCCTGGCTTAGAGGAGGGTATGTTTGTGTCTATGATTCAGTTATACCGTATTTATCGGATTTGTGATCTAGCTGTAATCTGCGCTTGGAACTTGGCATATCATGGCAAC
>QGOD01000375.1:44093-63833 GCA_003313065.1 Sarcodon sp. MG97
TGATGAACAGATAATGACAGAATTCCAACTGCACTTGGAAATCCTTTACCGTCTTCCCAACGGTCAAGAAATGAATGTCCTCTAAACGGCTCATAATATCCCACCCAGAGTTCATAGGATTGATCGGCATAGGCATGTCACCGCATCATCACTGCAACAAGCCTCCGACATGACAACATCTAATACTGGGTGAAGGATCGTTGTCCTTGCCTTTTTATCCAAGCATATCTAGAACCGATGACCATCCAACTTTATCAAAGATCGGCCCGTAAGCAACAATAGTTCCGAATCCTAAAGCGCGCATATATCCTTTTTTCGGTGTGCAAAGCGATCAAGAGGGGGATCATGTCAGCTTTGATTTGCATAAGAGCAACCAACACCAGGGAGATTCAAGACCTTCTTTCGGCCGGTCTTTGATATTTAGGCTTTCCACTTGCATGTGGCACACCATGTCTCCAGCATGAGCATCAAAATTTCCGAGAACGCAATGATGTAAGGAGCATGAGAGCATAAAGCCTCGAGGGCACTTGGGAGCCATAGAGAGGACGGAGGAGAATATTTCGGAGATCTTTACTCCAAGTGATTTTATTAGGCCGAACGAGTACTAGAGTGGCTGTGATATTCTGTGATATTATGGAAGTGGAGTGGAAAAGATAGCGAAAGAGGCCATAAGGACGTGGACCCAAAATTCGGAACCGATAACTAGCTTGTCGGGAGGGGAAAAAAGCTAGAAGTTGACGTGGTCAAATCGGAAAGCAGAGCCAGCCATGAGCCTCTTCATTATAAAATAATAATAAAATCACTTTATACAATTCAATAACCTCAAGTCAACAAGCAAGCCTGATGCGTGTATGTCCCGTCATAGAGCAACATACGAAGAAATTCACTCGGTCTTCCCACCNNNCCTCTTCATTATGAGATAGTAAAGGAGTCACTTTGTACAATTCAATAACCTCAAGTCAACAAGCAAGCCTGATGCGTGTATGTCCCGTCATAGAGCAACATACGAAGAAATTCACCCGGTCTTCCCACCCGTTCTAGGGCAAAATAAGGACAGCAAGAGGCAGCAAGTTTGATTCCCTGAAAAAACGAGTTCAGTAGTGACTCGCTACTAGTGGGGTCGTACAACTGAGTCACTTCTTAGAATGGATGAATATATATAGAACTCGCATGTCAAGTACAACCGTTTGATTCCTCTGATCTGTGATTCCTGCTCTCAGCTGTGTTCGCTGGAATATTATGAGCAAGTGATGATGATTCATACAATATTGAATACTTACTAAAAGCAGCGAGCCCTGACTCATTGCAGTGAAGTAGATTTTCAAAAGAAGAGAATTTGCTAGCAGAGCAGGAATACGAGGCTGAACGAGAAAGACGGCGCGAGCAAGAGATCTCCAGTCGCCGTCTTTTTCTTCATTCATGCAGACATTTTAGGAACTAGTATTCATTCTTGAAATTAGGATGAGACGAGGAACTGGGCGACAAACTTACCAGTAGTTGGAATCACATCTGATGATATGGCAACAGAACTGGTCTCGCCTTATTTTTCAGACAGTTCCAACCATCAGCAACTGAACTCGGCTAACAGGGTCAGTTAAGGGTGCGCAGCACGCAAGCCAAGTTGTGGTATCAACACCGCAAACAACCTGTTGCTCCATCGTGGGGTTGTGGAGCTTACAGCAGACTCTGACGTTACTAATTGTGAATTGTATCTGGGCAAAGTTCGCCTCACCGTTGCTGTGAAACACTACCCATCCTTGCGTACAGGTGTGGAGCGTAATGTATTCGATATGAAATACTAGTATGGGCGAGCAGTGGATCCGAAGCTTCGGAAGAAGTTACCACCACTGGTGATCTAGTACCAACCGACCAAAAGTAGACATTAATTTCTGCTTGTGTATCAGAACCATGCTGCGGCAGTGTGTGTCCGTTCAATTAGAACTTTGACACTCACACTTTCCTTCTCCCACGTACAATAACGGCGATTCTCAACTCCCGCGTCAAGTGTTCATACATCTCTTTTGGCTCAAGCAACCAGAAATAACACACCGAAACCTTGTTATTTCCAGGCCCTAGCCATTTTCACAGCCAGGAGATGCTATAACCAATGCGGAGTCCATGACAGAACGGTGTGGGTTTGATTTCACCTTATCTCGAGGT
Source organism: Sarcodon sp. MG97 (assembly GCA_003313065.1). Classification (NCBI taxonomy): domain Eukaryota; kingdom Fungi; phylum Basidiomycota; class Agaricomycetes; order Thelephorales; family Thelephoraceae; genus Sarcodon; species Sarcodon sp. MG97. Next base: position 46,254 of record QGOD01000375.1, read on the forward strand.
TTGGATACCTGTGAGCACCGGTTCGTCGATGGGGTGACATTGCGAGGAATAGATTAAGCCCACCATATGTTCCAACCTCCCGTGGTTCGAATGCAATGCCGTTCCAACGCTAGTCTCTATCTGCATCGCAAACCAAGTGAGATTCTCTGGCACATAGTGTATTTTTGCAGGGAAGGAGTGGAGGATCCATGCGCCCCTCTTTGAAGGCTGAGAAACGCCAAGTACGATATCCACAAGCAGTTGATCCTTCTGAACCATCTCACACGCTAGGGAACGATGCTCACAGGTGCAGCATGCTGAACGAAAGCGTTCCGAACTCGGAAAAACGGCAGTCGTAGTTGTGTCTTCTGTCACTTGGTCAGGGCCAGTTATCACAGTGATGTCCGCAGATTTTTCAAATTCAGAGTCCAATCTATAGAGAATGGAGATGGAGGTGTCTCAAGAAAGCTAATTGAAGACCAAAGTCTACGATATATACGACAGCCAGTCAGAATCAAAGTAGTCTGCACATGTGTGCCAAGAAACAACGTCGAGAGAAGCAGGGTAAATATTGTCCATGTTATCTAGTGGAAAAAAAAAGACATCGTAGCATCATTCATGACAAGAGGATGTTCGAAAAAAAGAACAACTACTACCACCAGCGGTATCCGATCGGAACCGGTTTGATGTTCTTCTTTATAATGTCCTCCGCATGCCTCGCCACAACGCACGGCAACTCAGCATACGCATGTTCGAATGTGTACAGCCACGGACTGTCTCCAGTTCCACTCTCTTCGACCTCTTTACAGGCACGCCAATAATGTTCCATCACTCTCTCATCGAACCCGTGAGCAAGCATCTTGCTCGCGACATGATCATATCCATCTATATCCCTATTTTCATCGGTGTGTGAGGGGATATCGAATGGATATTGTTCGTGCTGCCCGAAGAAGCCCATAGCGATCCTCGAAAAGTTTGATTCTAGGACCTTCGGAACGTGCTCTCTGTGCTCCTTACAATCGTCGCAATTATGAGGCCAAGGTGCACCCGCATTGCTATAACCATCCTCCGCCACTCGATCGTAAAAGTCTCCACATGAACCATCTACAGAGTTCGAAATCAAAATGAAATGGGGAGACGTAGACCATGAAGCAGTGCGAGCTTGCTCTAAGGTAACAGACTGAATAGAAAACCAAGTTTCACTCCCGACATCTACAGCACGAATATTCTCGATGGTAAAGTTGCGTGGCCATGCAAAAACGTTAGGAGTCACTCTATAGAACGAGCTGTGGTAACCTGTGAGTCAATAACACTGACGTAAGTATCATGTTGAAAAGATTAACGTGGATGTGTGAGGGCTTTTGCACCTTTTGAGCAAAAGCGACGAATAAGGACAAGAATAGGAGTGCCTTTCCCTAGCCATTCTGCACGAATCGGAATAATCGATGCATGTGCCGCTACACATACAATTTGACGAGGGCTAACTTCGATGGACGATTTCAAGAAACTACACAAACCAACGTCAAATTCAATTTTGGTTGCCTCTGCAAGTACACGTCACCTTTGCATCGACTTGGAAAGTCCAACTTCTTTCGCCAAGTTGAACATCCAGTCGGCTGTTAGATTGGAAAGCCAGACCTGCACGGATTCCTCCTCTCTGACCAAAAAAGCCTTCTTGGCGCGGTCATCCGATGAAACCAGCATGTTCCACTTCACTTCCTGTCTTGAAGAACTATAATAGGTCTCCAGGTCGTGCCCCGTTTGTTCGTAGACGAACTCTGGATCTGTACGAGCTCTGATGACTGCATTTGGAAATCCAGGAAACACCTTTGCCGTCTTCCCAACAGTCAAAAGACGGCACAAGGTCAAGAAACGGACGACCTGCAGGTGGTTTGAAATATCCCATTCACAATCCATAGCAATTGATCTATAACTGTGTGAAGATACAAGGGTAGGAACGGCGCGGGACGTACTGCAGCAGTCAGAGAAGCTGGAGACGCTTGTTTGGGAAGAAGGATAAGTGCGAAAAGCCTCAGAAGAAGAAGAGATTGGGAAAGATTCGGACAGTAAGGAATCACTTGAGCTGCTGCGGCTCATCCTTTCTTCTTCTTCGTATTCCCTATCTAACCGGGAAAGCTGTTTTGAATCTATAGGATTGACCGGCATAGGCGTGGGCCCATCATCACTGTAACACGCCTCCGACATGGCAACGTCCAATACTGAATGAAAGAGCGTCGGCTTCGCCTTCTTTTCAAGCATATCTAGAAATGCGGACCATCCCACCCTGTCGAAGATCTGTCCGTAAGTAACGATAGTTCCGAATCCTAAAGCGCGCATATATCCTTTTTTGATGTGCAAAGCGATCAAGAGGGTGATCGTGTCGGCTTTGATGCGCGCAAGAGCGACCAACGCCAGGGAGATCCAAGACCTTCTTTCGGCCGCTCTATGATATTCATAGACTTCCCAAATCATTTGGGCTCGCATATGACATGCCGTGTCTCCAACATGGGCGTCGAAATTTCCGAGAACGTCGTGGTGTCCAGCAGTTACAAGCAAGTCTTCATGAGAGGAGTATGAGAGCACGAAAACCTCGAGTGCGTTTTCTATAGCTTGGAAGCCATGGAGGAGATGGAGGAGAGTTCTTCGGAGATCTTTCCCTCGAGTGGTTTTGTCAGGCCTTGCAAGTAGTAGAGTGGCCATGAAGTGGAGGAGAAAAATAAAGCAAAAGAGGCTCTAAGGACGTGGCCCAGAGACTTGGCGGCGACACCTGGCGAGTTGGAGCGTTCAAGGAGGAGAAAGCTGGAAGTTGACCTAGGACAGTAACAAGAAAACAAGACGAGGGGGCGAAAGCAGAGATCCAGCCACGAGCTGCTTCAATATGAGGAGGTGAAGAAGAAGCCGCTTGAACCAATGCAATAACCGGCAAGCATGATGCGCGTCTGTCCCAGCATAGAGCTAGATGATACATACAGAGAAATTCGCCAGATCCTTCCCTGAATCCTAGACAAAATAAGGACGGCAAGTTTGATTCCCGGAGAAAAGTTGAAGTGAACAAGTCCAGTAGGGTTGGCATAGTACAGAAAGGGTGATATGGAAGGATTATCATCGAGTTTTAATGACCGTAAAGTCGTTTAGAGTTTTCTGTGAATTTTGAAAGATGGTCGCACTGCCGGTGGCCAGTGTCCGACCAGGGTAGCATGCAGGCCAAGTTCTAGTGAAAACACCGCGAAGAACCTGTTATTCGGGCCCAGGGAGGCGAATGCCAAATATGGTGCGTGTGCATGAGATCAACTTCACACAGCAGACTTTCAGGTTACTAACTGTGGACTGTATCCGAGCGCGGTTCGCCTCACCGTTGCTGTGCAACACTACCCAGCCTAACATACAGGTGGGTGTGCTAAATATGAATGTATTCAAATATAAAAATATGTGCAGGCAATAGGTCCAAGGGGGTCACCGCTGGCGACCAAAAGTAACATTAATTTCTGATAACGATCACTCGTGTATCATCGCCATGCTGTGGTAGGGTGTGCGTCCAATATAGAGCGTTAACATCCGCTGTTTACCTCTCCCACGTAGTCGGTGACTCTGAACTCCCGTGTCAAGTTCATACGTGGCCACGACGCAAGCAAGCCGAATGAACGCACCAGGCCCTTTTACTGTCCCCCTTGTCCGAGCTCTAGCCCCACCCCGTTGTGAGTCTAGTCAATAGGAGTCTACGTTCGATCCATATCTTGCCTTGACAATCGCTGTTGTTGTAGCAAATGACGTTTACACATTGCTTGTGAAAAAACTAAACGTCTTCGTGCAAGTTGATTAACTCGGTCCGGCAGCGGGGGGGGAACAAAATACCATTTCGCCCCCCTTTCATGCGTATACTCGTCCAGAGTAAGTTGAGAAGAAGGGCCTGCCACATACTGTTTAGTGCACTGCCGTAATGAGCATAGTACTGCCAGATAGAGTTCGGTACTCCGGACTGCGTTGCACATAATCTTATAGACCTCAGGGGTTCTCACTGACCTTTCGAGTCAACCCTCTTTGAAGTTGGAAATGCACGAATTCTCTTAAGCGCGACAAATAAGATTTAAGCTATGGCAAGGAATACTTTTAGCCGCAACACAAAGGATACGAGCATGAACCCAGTCGTTGGCGTCCCAGCCGGGGCGGCGTGGGTAAGCCCGCGCAAACCTTCAATGGCACCTCCTCTCGTCCTGACTATCGACCTCCAAATCCTTTAATCTATCCAATTCTTGCAGTATTCTCTCCTGTCTCTCATTTTGACTCTTCTCCTCGCCAAACTTTCCGTTCTTGATTCCCATACCCAGTTCATCTCGCGACCCCGTTTAGACTATGAAACCAATAAAGGGCGACTTTCAACATGGACCAAGGTAAGCTTTCACCATGTACTGGGTAAATAAAAGGTAAACATCGCCACGTCAAGTAAATACGCCCGATTTTTTTCGCCCTGTGTAGTATCGTTTCACCCTAGTACTAGCGAAATCATACCACAATATAAGTGGATTTTTTATAATAAATTTCTCCCTGTATCGGTTTCATGGTATTTGTAGCATTACCTTTTGCATTCATTCCCCACACTCAGTCTAGTCAACACAAGTCATATTTTCCGTCAGCCAGCGCCAAATAAACCCACCCACCCAGTGGCCAGATTGCCCCGCCTTCCCCACCCAGCCAGCGCCGAGTTGTCCTTTTAGGTCGCAGTTGACCTTATGCTCTTTAGTGTTAGCCAAGGCTGGAACAGAAAATATCCTTGGAGGGCAAAGACTGATGCTTTTCAAGCGAATTTCTTTATGGTAGTATGGATGGATGAGAGGCAAGGGAATGATTGTGTAAAATGTTTAATATATGTTTTGTAACAACATATTATTGCAAGAGCACTGGGATTGCTCAAGTTGATAAGTACAGACCCAGGCTGCGATGGTTGTTATACCATACTTGGAACACAGACGGAAAATAATTTAGTAGACCGATGTTTCATCTCATGCCCCACACATCTCCTTCAACTCCTTGGGAATTCTGATATCATCAGCAATAGCATTCGGAAGCTCGACTATCTGTCCCATCATGCCGTTCAAGAGATGCCATCCTACATTTAAAGTTCGTCAATCTATGCGTGACACTCTGGAGAGTGGTAATTCTAGGACTTGCCTACGTGACAATGCATTGGCCAAACGCCAGGATTATCAGCCTTGTATCTAAAAAGAATAAAGTTCGAAAGTAGGAATCGTATTGATAATGGAGAGAACATACTGGGTCATCACCCAACCTAGTGACGGGACGACAACAGTGTCTCGTTCAATAACGTTTCGCACGTCTATCTGGTTTACCTTGTCCAGATCAGCTTGGGTGAAATTTCCAGCTCCCATGGCTACGATTTTAGACCCTCGCCCGTGGGAATGGAAGGTATGAGTGCCCGGAAATCCGCTGCTTCGAATCAAAAGCCGAACTTCTTGCCCTCGAGCGGTATCGGGGATGACGATCAAATTGCGTTCCTCTCCTTGTTTGGTGGGGGTCCACGTTGGATCTTCGTTAACGTAGAATAATGTCGGATATGCATTATCGGCAACTTGGTAAAGGTTTCCATTGACTAGTGTCCGCGCAACACCGTTGATTATATCCGGGAACGTATAGTTGAGGAACAAGGTCAAGACAGGGTCCATTTCGACAGTTGACGAAGATGACAGAGTTTGAACTGGTTTTAGCATCGAGTAGTCCACATCTGTGCAATTGACATTTGTAGCATTCCAAGAGATGGAACTCGGCGGGTTAGTGGGGGTGCTTGTGCCATACGTCAGAATCCCACGAACGTCGCTATCGAGTTCACCTTTATAAGGCCCTGAGATGGAGTTAACATTTCAAGTTGTGGCATTATAAAGAGAGAAGACACACAGCATTGCGGCTGCATCGTAGCCCTGACCCAGAATGTCGTTCCTTCTTTCACATCGATACGGGCACGAACAAGTACATCATACCGCTGACCAGTCTAAAGTTAAAGTGAGTCGAGTTAGATATGCATATCGAGATGATAACCAACCGTGATGGGTATACTATTCACCCAGGCGCTCCCATCAACAATGGCGTAGTCAACTGCGACTACTTGTAGTTCATGCTCGTCAATCGAAAACAGAAATGGCGCCAAGTCCGCAGCGCCGACGAGACGTAGCCTATAGGTTTTTCCTGTTTCAAAGTTGAGATTAAAACCAGTGCCATCGGATGTCGATGAGCAGGAAGGGATAGCGGGAGATTTTGATTCGTCGTATAGACAAATCAGGCCTCGATTAGGAGTTGGATCGGTATGAGGTTGGTTCGCAGAGCTAGGAGAGGTAGTCATATATTGTTCGAGAGCCCAAGAAGACTGGTCATAAGAATCTGTCATGAGGATGACCCTTTCCTCGTCATAGTGAAAAGGGAAAGACCCGAGCTCGTCTTCAACGATGAGGGGACCGTATAATCCGTCAACATTCTGAGAATGGAAATGAGCGTGCCAGAAGGCAGTTCCACTAGGATCAGCTTTGAAGTTGTAAACCATGTGTCTGTCAGAAGAAATAGGACACTGGCTCTGCGTTGCGACGCCATCGTAATATGGAGTACCCCGTTGATGGATGCCGTGCCAGTGAATCTAATGATTACGTTAAGGAACAATGCCAAAAAAAAATTCCGAGGGAATCGTTTACCGTAGTGCCGTTGACTAGGAGTTCGTTGTGGACATTGATGTGGAGGTCGGAACCATATGGAACACGAATAAGAGGACCTGATTATCATAAGAAAGTGAGCACTAGACCGTCAAACAACAATCGTTGGTGTCAAGTACCCGGGAGAAGGTCTACAAATGTGAAGAAAAAAGATCGATAAAGGCGCTTATTAATAAAGTTCAACGTGCCAGGCGCACATACCATTTACGACGGTTTTTAGTTTGGACAACCCTGGTGAGATCTCAACCTGTTTCTGGGTAATATGGAAGTCAAAAGAGTGGGTAGTAGCAATTGCGAATCTGGAGATGAGTAGAACGACGACCAGGGCACGCATGATGGTTGAGGAGGGAGCGGGAGGAGAAGACATAAAGTCCGCTGCCTTTTCTCTGGGTGAGAGTAATAAGAGCGCACGCCGCATGCCGGTGACGCTGCTGCAAAAAGGTACCGTGAAGTATGTTCGGGCGCGTGGCGGAGTATGATGCAGGGAGGAGACAGGTTTCCCTGGGTAGATTCAGGGGGTACCTTGATGTTCAAAAAGAGAGAAAGACGGGGGAGTGCCTGGTAAGTGGATCGCTGTAAAGGCGTCCGAGCAGTGAACATGGTTCACCAATAGAGCACCAATGACTGTCAGTTGTAGGGTTGTTCATTGAAGTTCAAGTTCAACGGAGTAAATCTCCGGCTACTAAACGGAGATCCGGGTCACACGTCGGGAATTGCGTCACAAAGATTTATTGGAAATCAAAAACAAAACAAATAAATAAATGCAGGTGGCTGTACACACTCTGAGAAAACAGACTTCCCCGCACAAACCAGGGCCAGATGGGAGTCGGTCAGCATACCCAATCACATCAACACAACACGTTTTCGCTGTCAACGGACCTTTACTCCAGGCTTTACAGCAATGTATTATTAACCCTTTTTCGTCCAGACCGCTGGCAGATATGTTCAGCAAGCTACAGGCTGATATTTCTGATTGATCTCTGACCCTGCTGGCCCCGCCTAACCGAGAAGCTAATGACATATCTACATACATGAAACTCCCTCTCGCTTGCTTGTTCTCTGAGACTTTTGTCTTCTTACCTGTTCTTTGCAATCTTTGTTAATCCACATCAACTTACCACTTGTATTTCCTGGGCTTCTGGTCCCGTATCACAATGGCAGGGCTTCGGCATGCCATACCTCCATCCCGTACCCGGCTTGAGCTAATTTAATCGCATCGCACCGAGATGAATATTCTGTCTCAGTGCCTCTCGTGGTATATCTGGGTCTATCCCTCTCCCCTACCCGTCTGTCCTGCTCCTGGTTGCAAGCCCTGCTCGGTCTTGATTACCTGTCCAATCTTATCCTTCATTTGCTTTCATCCTTTACGATGGCTACCCTGCTTCTTGCTAGACCCGACAAAACTACTCGGGGCCGAGATCTTCGACGGACGTTCCTTCACCTACTCCATGGATTTCAAGCCATTGAAAACGCACTCACAACCTTTGCCCTCCCCTTTTCCTCTCACAAAGACTTGCTCGCTATTCCTGGTCACAAGGACATTCTTGCGGACTTTGATGCACATGTTGGAGACACTGCATGCCACATGCGTGCACAGATGATTTGGCAAGTATACGAGTATCACAAGTATGCCCAACGTCGAACTTGGATACACCTAGCACTAGTCGCCCTTGCACGAGTAAAGGCGGAGACAATAGCCCTGTTACTCGCGTTGCACAAGAGAAACGGCTATATGCGTGCTCTCGGATTCGGTACAATCGTTACTTATGGTCAAATTTTCGACAGAATCGGCTGGTCGGCATTTGTCGACATGTTTGATAAAAGGCCGTCCTTTTCTTTGCCTGACATGTCAGATTCCGAATCTTGCGACAGTAATGTTTCCACTCCCATGCCCGGCACTCCCCCAGATTCGGAACCCATCCACTTCTTTCACAAATATGACACTTCTATGATTCCCATGTTCATGCATAAACGTCCATCCAACAACTCTATTTCTTCCGAATATCCGTTGCCTAAGCAGCCTAGTTTTCGATCTATATCCCCCGCTTCTGCTTCATCACCATTCATCTCGGAGACTCTCACTTATACTTCCACTCGTTTTTCCAGCAACACCCCAGATGTCACCTTCCCCCGCTCAAAGTCCGCGATTCCCAGTTCTTCTCATGGCTACAGATCAATCACTGCGAACTGTACTTGGGATGTCTCCAATCATTTAACAGTCCTCCGTTTTCTCACTCTCTGCCGTTTGCTCTCTGTGGGAAAGAGAGCCAAAGTTCAATCCGGATTTCCAAATGCGGCTATCAGGGCTCGCACGGATCCCGAGTTTATTTATCAACAGACGGAAAAGGAGCTAGAGGAGTACTACAACTCCGCTGGTCAGAGCGTCAAATGGAATAAACTGATCTCGAATGATGACCGCGTGAAGAAGACCTTCCTGATTAGGGAAGAGGAAGCCGTTCAAGTTTGGTTGTCCAATTTGACTGCTGATTGGGCTGTCAACTTGACGAAAGAAGTTGGACTTTCCAAGTCTATGCAAACGTAAGTTATATCACAATCAATAAATACGAGGGATTGCTGATGCAGCTTTCGAACAGTTTCTTGAAAGCTTCTACTGAGATAAGCCCTCGTCAGATTGCGTGTGTTGCTTCCCACGCATCAATTGTTCCAATTCGTGTGGAATGGTTGTTGCGGGGCACTCCAATTCTTGTCTTAATTAGGCGTTTTTGTTCAAAAGGTATCTCAGTTTACGGTAATTCTTATTTTTCTCTAATTCTTATCCAAATAGGTTATCATAGTTCGTTCTTCAGGGTTATTCCAGACACTTCCACGTGGTCGTCTTCTACTTTTCCAATCAAGAATAATCGAGCTGTAGACCCTGGGAAAGCATCTTGGTTCTTAATCCAACCTGTCTCCTCCGAAGAAGTTTGTACCTCCTCTTGGTCTACCTCTCCGCACTTTGTTCTCATCTCGAACTCGATTGATGGCACCAATGGAGAATTTTACGACCGTATCGCAGAAGATGGATATGGCGAATCAGGACCACCTTGGCCCCATGCATCTGACAACTGCGAGGAACACAAAGCGTACTTTCCCAAAGTCCTGGAATCGAACTTTGCCAAGATAGTTATGGGATTCTTTGGACAGCACGACCAATATCCATTTGATATCGTCTCTTCTGTTGATAGCGAAAATGACATGGACGGGCATGAGCGTGTTGCAGAGAAGATGCGGGCTCACGGGTTCAGCAAGGCGACTATGAAGCATTATTGGAGTGCGTGCAAAGACGTCGAGCAGAGCGGAACCGGAGAGCATCCGTGGATGTACACGTTTGAGCATGCGTATACTGAGTTGCCCTTTGTCGTTGGGAGACAGGTTGATAATATTGTACGGACGGGAATCAAGCCTGTTCCGATCGGGTATCGCTGGTGGACTTGAACGCGGTTCTTTTTTCCTCCTTTATCTTGGTTGTAATACCTCAATATAGTTGCTTCTGACGCATGTCATGTACAGACCCCCTTGTTTTTAACGTTCTTTCTTTTTGTCCTCTATCAAGTTGTTTATCAGTTGTGCTGCTAGTGAAATGGTGTTATTTAAGTTCAAAATAGTCTATCAGGCCAGCATTGGGCATAAATAATTGTAGTGTTCACGAAGCAGGGCTTACCAGATAAGAATTTGGCCCTTATCCTCCGTGGAGACATGGGTAGAGGAGACAACATTACGAAGAGGTATAGATCTATACAGTATAGAACATAAGATATAAATGCAGAAAATCTGGTGAATAGTAGTGATGGCCTACTAGTCCTACTGGTAATGTCGTAGGATGCAAGTCGGTTTCCATTAATTTCACGGTCCGAGAGTTCCACCCGATTAGAACCACTGTTCAGTTCAACGTTCAACTTCAACTTGGAGAGCCATGCGACACGATAAAGTTTCGTGGTCATTACGCGACCAATCTGTGGAAGAGTACCGCCGCAGCCTTGTTTTTTGTACCTCCTGTTGGTATAGTAGTAAGTGATCTGTACAACGGGCGACAGAACTTAGTTTGTTGCAGACTTGCAGTTCATATCGTTGCAAGAAACCAGCAGGCGCCCGCTCGCCGTGGCAGGGACCTCAGAGTTTAATCTGTAATACTGCTGGGTTCCGAGTCCAACGTCTTCTTTAGCAGTGCGCCTTGGATTCTCTCTCCTCAATTCACCCTCAAGTCTATGTTGTCGTCTTCTTCCTCCGATCTGTACACTGATACCTCCGTTACTTTTAACAATCAGTCGTGGAATTCCGCCCGATGGAACACTGGCACGTTTCACATTCTCTATAGTGCTGCATCACCCACCGGAACAACTCAGACCTATTTCGGCAGGAGCTAAAAACACCGACGCCAGTCATAGCATATTCAACAACGTTCGCGGCAACCACACTTATAACACTTCTGTGACAAATGAATCCGAGTCGCAGGACGAGAGGATACTGGCTACGTTGAACCCTGTATACCGTGGCGGACATTATGTTCCACCTTGTATGAAAGAGACTCGGGAGCATGTACTCGAAGAGGTCTACAAGTGGATTGATAACGAAGTTGATGAAGAGAATGTGTTGTGCCTTAGTGGCAGCCCAGGAGCTGGGAAATCGACTATTGCGTCCAGCATCGTTTCCCGGCTGACCGAGTGCAAATGGGTTCTAGCTTTTTCTTCAGGAGGGGAGACGTCGCACTAAGCGATCCAGCTGGTTTGTGGCGCACAGTTGCACATGACTTGGCAAAACGAGACAATTTTTGTTTTGATCGAGACCTTGGAGAAGGGGACGGTTGATCTTTGGAGGCCAGACATCGAGCTACATTTCAAGCTTTTGGTTCAGAATCCTTTACAAAAGAGTTTTTACCCTCGCACACCTCCAGTCATCGTCATCGATGCGTTGGATGAATGCGATTCCGATGGTTCACAGGAAGCGCAACGAATGTGTTCTTCTTATTCTTCTGAACACTCTTGTTCAGTGGTCACAACTCCCAAAAACATTCAAGCTTATAGTTACTGGCCGCAATGATCGTATGTCCAAGTCGTTCCGAGCTGTTTGCATTCCGTCTGGAGACGGTGTCGACACAAAATCAAACGCAGATACACGCCGTCCCGTCACCCAAGTGGCCAGGCGAACGGGTCCTCGACGACTTGACCATACGGGCTGCAGGTCTTTCCATATGGGCACAAGTTTCGAGACCCTGGCTATCGGGGGTATAGTACCACATCCTGAATCTCGTGGATGGCTGTGTTCAAATAGACGCCCATATAATTTTGTCCTCTGGACTCCACGGGCCAATCAAAGCGGTATAGGTGGGATTGAAACGGTATTGGTTTTTTTGGCAGAAGAACAATTAGGTTAGACCTCAGCCGATTTTGCTACGGCAATGCTTGGACGAAGTGCTGTTCTCCTGTAGAAGATACCTCGCACGATCAAGGTGACCCAAGCTTGATGCAGGTACATTCCTCTTCCGCGTCTACAGCCCAACATGCAGACATCCTGATATCCTCACACCAATCTGCGCTCACCTCATATCCCGTACTGGATCCCGGAAGCGGATCTACCCCATCTCATACCATTCCAACCGGTCCTTCCAAAGTCCCCACCACAGCCTACGACAGTAATTCCGACAAAGCCGCCTTCTGATCATCCCATAGTAGTTCCAGAATCAGATCAGTCATCGTCGTATATTCGACATTTGCAAAATGCCATAGTTATAGCCGTCCCCCTGATCACATTTTATTATTTCTATGCTATTCGTCATCATAAGTAGCTGACAATTGTTTCCCTTGATCGCTTATTTTTGTCAACGTGCCATACAGACTCTACCGTTGGTTATTTGTAGCTAATCTCGAGAACAGATCAAATTTCACTAGTAATTGATGTCTGTATAAAGCGCAATGTAAAGTCGCTATAGACTTAGTCTGTGAGGGTTCTTCGTTATTCAGGCAACACAGCATGAAACAACAAAATTCCTCATATATGTGATCGCTGAGCGCTGGAGTCTGAGGTCACAGGATGACGAGGGATTATTGGCTCTCTGGATCTCAGCACCGTATATCAAGGAAAACGCGAATCTCTGCTTTACAAACGGTGTAAGAATAGTTTTATCAACGACGGGGGTTCTTTGGCACTCGGAAACATACAAATCGTTTACTAGAACTGACGAACACGGCCGTTTCAAAACTTTCAATTCTGGACAGCATCCACGATAGCGTCAATGAATACCTCCGGATCATCCCAGTGAACCTACACGAAGATAAATGATTGTACGCGCAAATAATATCGATATCGTCTGCTCACAAAATGGTTCGCGCCTTCAATGTTGATAAACCTCATGGGTCTCGCTTTCTTTCCATTTTTGACGCTCTCGTTATAAAGTCTTTCAGTCTCGATGAACCCCCAGGCACAAAACCAATTCGTCCTGTCACAAAGCAGAAACACAACATTTATTTCAGGGAGCACTGTTTTGGCCAAGTTCTCGTCAAATAATGCCCGATTTGCTTGTTCTCGGAGCATAGGCTTCATGAAGAATATCATTGGGCCTTCCGCGCGCTCGCCGGCGACCGCATCGAAGTTCACAGATATTTCCTCGGGACTCATATTGGAGAATGAGGAGTTTGAGCCACGTTTGCTAAAGTCGAGTCCGGAGGAGCGGCGGGAGGCAAGTGAGGGGTGGTTATAATAGCCGGAGACCCAGATAGAAAAATTGGCAAATATATTGGCAGGAGTAGGGAATGCTGGATCAGTGAACGGATTATAAGATTCCTCGGGTTCCGAGTAGCCGAATGCAAGGTAAGGTGAATCTAGAAAGAGGATTATTGAGAGTTATATAGATAGCGAAAGGAAGGAACCGTAGATGATAAATTGCCGGATGTACGGCTCGAGTGCGGTGTACGACTCTTTAGGCAAAACATCAGGCTGCCCTAACAATGCAAGAGGCGTGGCCATGCCAAGAGACCATCCCAAAACGACAAGACCGCCCATTTTGCGATCCGTGCTGGCTTTGGGAATGTCGTGGTTCTTTTGAAACCACATCAGGAAGTTTGCAACATGGAGGCCGAGACGCTCGAGGGCAACTTTGCGGCCATTCTTGAGGTCATCAAGCTCGGCGTCAGTATATTTGTAAGAGCCGGCGTAGTCTTCGCGGTTAAGGATGACTAGCCGAATATTTTTGGAGTGAGATAAAGGGAGGAGCTTGTGAAAAGTATCTACGATATGGACCCACAATCAAACGAAGGAAAGTACTGATAAACGAGGAGGTGCTTACGAGCGGTGAAGGCACTTCCATGATAAATGACAAGAGTAGTGTAATTGTCAGAGCCGGGGACAGGCCCGTTGTCGGTGAAAAAGAGCTCGTTACCTGCGTCGTCGACTGGAGCAGTGGGCATGATAGTGGTGAGATTGAAAGATCAAGAATCATTGGAGCGCGCAACTTCATCAGTTGACGTACTTTCGAAGCCACGAACCTTTGTAACCTACCAAATTTGATACAAATGAGTTCAGGTAACCCATCGAATGCGGAAGAGGTCAATGACGAAAAGATGACATCATGGATGTAGTTCAACCAGAGTACGTAATGATATGTCTAAATCAGTCGGTATCGGCCCGGAGTCAACACTGCTCCTTGTCACGGCGGTATTCCTCGCTCCCGACGACCTGACTCTCTAGGCTGCGGGTCCACTTATATGCTCACAATTGATCCTTTCTTCTGTAGTATTCTATACTCCCCGGCGTCTGAGCCACGACTATCAGTAGAGCCTATCCACGACAAGCTATCATCTGATGTGATCACTACCAAAAGTTCAGACTTGTATCTTCATTTTGGTCATCTGCCGCATTCAGAGTTTCCATGTACAAGTGTAAAGGCATTTTGTACTTTATCAACAAAGGGGAGGAGAGCCGTGGGTATAATATCTGCGACTTGAAAGATATGTATCCTCACAATGACTTGGATGGGTTGAAGACTTGGAATTAACCAAGGGGAAGATTTCTGGTGCGTTTCTGTACTCATGTCGTTTTCGGTGGCTCACATTCGAGATACAGGATGCGGTCAAGATATTCTGGACATTCTTCAGGCTCATTAAATGCGCGTTACCGCCAGAAGATATCCTCTTTGATCGCGAATCTTACAAGTTATTACAACGGGGTATTGACTGAATGTCGCAACGGGAATCCACATTGTCAAGTTTTCTACTGTGGCGTTCTTGTTACAATCCTCATGACATACATATTCACTCCAGACAACCAAGAACGGCTACCTCCCCTTTTGAAACGGCAGGCTTCCAACGCCGACGGCTATCGGTATAATCTACAATATACTCAACACACAAACCTCCATGACACTCGACAAGTCATACAAGTTTTCATGTCAATACGTCAGTTTACAGAAGTCCTGTACGACGCACTTACCATATATCGAGAGAGAAAGTATGGATAAAAGTGCATAGGTATATGCTTCCGCAACACAGGTAGCCGACTTGGCATGTATTCACCCATTGCAAAAGACCGGATAAAGGTAGCAGCGTTGGTTCATCTATTTCAGCAGTTGCAATTCGTATCTACAGTAGAAACCCCCCAGGAACTAACTATTCAATCAAAGTTCGAATTGAAATTTTAAAAGTCAATCTTCGCTGAGTCACAAAAAAAATGCTTAGTGCTAATACTATGAGATATCCTCACTATACTAGATTCTAGAAATAGTAACGTTTAGTGAATGATAGTGAGCACGGCAACGAAGGTTGCTTCTCAAGAGCGGCCCCACAGTGTCAGGTTAACGCGTGTGTGCTTTACGTCAGGGTTACTAGCCAGTTGAGCGATTTGTAGACTCTTTTCTCGTCATGATTCCCTGGGATATACTTGTTCATTCCGCTTCTCCTCGTGGTACCATCGTCGTTGCTCGTGGCGTGTTTACACCCCCGAAATGTCAAGAGTCGGCTGGTTTAATCGCTGCCGGATTATGGTCAATTGTGTGCCGCTCGTCCTCCTCAACTAGTAGCTGCGATCCCTGCGGTAATACACTGGCATTATATCATCGAGTCAGTTATGAAGGCACCGGTGTAAAAACGCATGGTATGCTGTTAATGTCGTTTTCCTCGGTTACATCTCCGAGTCTATGAACAATTTTTTAGATCATTCGAAGGGCAACCCTTCTACACGTTACATACCGACAGCATGAGAACCGTCCGCCTCGACTTGCGCTTGCTTACCTATAAAGTAAAGCCTATGTGCCCCCCCACTCTCTCACCACCCTTCACTCCTACCCCGCTCCCTCCATGCGTATCATTTCGGTCTACTCCGCTCTTTTGGCTTTGGCTTCGAAAGCCCTGGCCGCCTCTTATTCGATATCAGACAATATTGTCGGGAGTCAGTTCTACTCGTCTTTTGTGTTCGAGGATATTACAGATCCTTCCAACGGACGAGTGCAAGTCTCCTTTCCTCTCAGTTCTTCATACATACTCATCTTTCCAACCGATCATCTTCTAGAGAATATGTCGACAAATCAACTGCCACTGCAGCAAATTTAACATATGCACATGGGGATACTTTCATCATGCGTGTCGACGATACCACTTATCTAGATCCTTCGGGCCCTGGAAGACAGAGTGTAAGGATCAGGAGCGTGAACACCTACACTACGCATGTTGTCGTGTTTGATATTCGCCACATGCCACAAGGGTGTGCAACTTGGCCCGCGGCATGGGAGACAAGTGAAAACGACTGGCCCGACCTCGGAGAAGTTAGTTCATCTTTTTTTGCCGTCTTTTAGTGCCTAACCAACAACGTCTTTGGTCGGATCGCAATTAGATTGACATCATCGAAGGTGTAAATGATAAACAGCCAAATCTTATGTCCGTCCATACGACTTCGGGATGCACAATGCCTTCTAACACTGATCAAACGGGGTAATTATCTGAAAACTTCCTCCGCACATGTTCGTACGAGCTTACAGGAAATGTTGTATATGGTCTGTAGTACATTCCAAAGGACAGATTGCACAAGTTCGGCCAGCAATGATGCTGGATGTAGCGTAACGGCACCGAGTACTAACTCTTATGGTCCCGCATTCAATTCTGGTGGTGGAGGATGGTGAGTACACCGACGGCACTTGTCTAACATAGATCCTAACAAAACTTATTGCACAGGTATGCTTTCGAACGAACTAACACCGCCCTGAAAATCTGGTTCTGGCCAAGGAGCTCATCTCCACCACATGATGTCTCTGGTGGCCCAAGCACCATAGACACAAGTGACTGGGTGAGCAACTTCCCATCACTCCCATTTCTGATTGTTGGAGCTCTATGTATCTTTGTTAGGGTACTCCGGTCGCCAACTTTCCAAACACATATTGTGATCTGTCTTCGAAATTTGGACCGAATAACATTATTATCAACCTGACGCTGTGTGGTGGTTGGGCTGATTCTACGTACAATTCTGATGGATGCTCGGGTAGTTGCGTTGGTGAGTTTCTTCAACCGCGCGCTAAAGGAATATTTCCTTGTTATCATATAGGCTACCTGGGTAATTGACTTGTCCCCGCACAGATCATGTCAACTCAAACCCCGGCGCATTCTCCGACGCATATTGGGATTTTGCTGCTGTTAGAGTTTATGAGTGAGCTTACATTTTATCAAATATGTCATTGCGTTACAACCTGGCATCTTTGGATTCTGTTTCTTCATGGGATATTCATCGGATTACTTAAATCACGTAGAATCAGTGCCGTTTAGTATCAACACTAGTGCAGGGTCATTGGATTGTAGAGGCACGTTTTTTATATCACTGTTGTAAATTTCTTTCTTGTGGCTCGCAGGATTGCGATTGTTATCACAAAGTGTAAACGATCTTTTTGCGCGACAACGTGGCAGATCCGGAGATATCT
>QGOD01000375.1:64108-77372 GCA_003313065.1 Sarcodon sp. MG97
TTTATTTCTGGTGCTGTCTCCCAGATCGCGCGTCTTGGCCACCACTTGCACCACGTAGTAGCAGAACCATCTATAACATGTCGACATCTACATCTTCCCCTTCCTGCGACTATATCCCTGATGCTTTTGACAACCTGCATAATGAGAATGCTGCGTAAGCAAGTCATTTCTTTGATTAGAATTATATTCTGAACCTTTGACATTCTGTATAGCTCTGCACCATTCGTTGGCCAACTCGGAGCACCTCACAGCATTTTTGCAGGAGCCCAAAACACGACCGCTAATAATGGCACTTTTAACAACGTTCTTGGCAAACAAATTAATAATATGTCTGTGACCTACGCATCTCAGTCGGAGACCGAGAAGATACTCGCGATATTAAACCCTGTGAATCGAAGTGGACATTACGTTCTGCCTTGTATGAAGGGGACTCGGAAGCGTGTGTGCCAGCAGATCTGCACGTGGCTTGGGGACGTTAATGACAAGAATGTCCTTTGGCTCGGCGGTAGCCCAGGGGTTGGAAAGTCGACCGTCGCGTCCAGTATCGTATCCTGGCTGACGGAGCATGGACGGTCAAACTCCATCTTTGTCTTCAGGCGGGCAGAGGCCACGTTGAGCGATCCTGCTGCTCTATGGCGTACTGTGGCATCCGACTTGGCAAGAAATGACCCGACTTTTGCTGAGGTTTTGATCAAAACTTTGAAGAGGGTTGATATGTCGCGGCCCGACATCGAGTTGCATTTTAAGCTTCTGATCCGGGATCCCTTGCAGGAGACCTACAAGGATCACACACCCGATTCCATTCCTGACGGCTTGGACGAATGTGGTTCCGATGACTCGCACGAAGAAGAACGATCAGTCCTTCTGGAAACTCTTGCACAATGGCCACAACTCCCTAAGAAATTCAAGCTTATGGTTGCTAGCCGCGACGATCATATCTCCAGGTCATTCCGAGCCGCTTCAAGTTGCAAACACATTACACTTCCTTCTGGACGAGATGTAGATGCAGAGGCAAACGCAGACATCCGATCTTTCTTTGAACGACAATTTGATATATTCTCCTCTCCCAAGTGGCCGGATGAACAGAGCCTTGGTGACCTGACCGTACGGGCCGAAGGTCTTTTCATATGGGCGCAAACTGCTGCCGCGTTTGTGAAGCAGGGTTTACCCGATCATAAACTGGCCCTCGTCCTCCGTGGATGCCTAGGCAAAGGAGACAATCTAACAAAGTTGTATCGACAAATTTTGGAGTTCATGTTCCTGGACATGGAGGAATCTACGCTTGAGGTGTTCAAACTTGTAGTTTCCACGATTCTTCTCGCCAAAGAACCTTTATATCCCAGCGATTTATATCTCCTCACGTCCAAAACACAGCCATCAGTCGACTTCATCCTCGACAAGCTATTATCTGTAATCACAGCTAGTAGCTCAGACGAACGTCTTTATTTTGTGCACTCGTCGTTCAGGGAGTTTTTGTGCGACAGCAATCGATGTCAGGAGGCATTCTTTATAGACCAAGAGAAGGAGGATCGTCGACTTGCGATGGCATGTTTCCAACAAATGAAGATATTGAAGTTCAACATCTGCAAACTAAAGACGTCATATCTTCCGAGCAACAAGGTGGAAAATCTGCCTGAACAAATCCAGAAGAAAATTCCTCGGGCATTATCATACGCATGTCGTTTCTGGGCGGACCATCTTCAAGATACGGGAAGCACCCAGATCAGCCGGGATATTCTTTTGCAAGAGGTCAAAGATTTTCTTCACCAACGTTTGCTCTTCTGGCTAGAGGTCATGAGTTTCATCGAAGAGCTCCAAGCGGCAAACGTATCTTTACTGACTGCGGTGCTTTGGATCAAGGTACGCAGCTGTCGTGCTGTGAGTGAATTCTAAAACAAGATTGCTGTTTCAGAAATTTGACAGGGATATATCTGCTTTCGCTAGAGATGCTAGTCGATTTATCACCAACTTCGAGGATCCAATCTCAAAGAGTGTCCCACACATTTACTTGTCAGCACTTCCATTCTCCCCTTTCGAATCTTTGGTCGCAAAGAGGTACCAACAACACTTTCAAAACACGCTTTCTATTGTTTCTGGACGCGATAAGAGTTGGCCACCGATAATCAACATTCTTCGAGGACATGAAGACGGCATAAATTCCATTACATTGTCACCTGATGGACATCGACTAGTTTCTTGTTCAGAGGACACGACGATTCGTCTATGGGACATGAAAACAGGTCTGGTCACCGCTGAGCCTTGGAACGGTCACACACGCGCAGTTAATTCCGTCGCCTTCTCACCCTCTGGCAGGCAAGTCGTCTCGGGCTCGGACGATATGACGATTCGCATGTGGGATGTGCAGACTGGTCGACTCACTGTAAGTCCCTTCGAAGGACACATAGGGGCAGTCTGCACTGTTGGATTCTCACCCAATGGTGAGTGTGTCGTGTCAGGCTCCGACGACAAAACGATATGTGTTTGGGACGTGAGGACGGGTCAGCTTACTGTAGGTCCCCTCAAGAAACACACAGCTGCGGTAAGGTCTGTTGGGTTCTCACCAAATGGAAATCAGATCGCCTCGGGCTCGTTTGACAAGACAATTTGCGTGTGGGATGTGAAGACAGGCCAGCTCGCTGCAGGTCCTTTCCGAGGACACAAGGACTGGGTAAGATCTGTCGTATTTTCGCCTGATAGCAAGTGGGTCGCCTCGGGCTCAGATGACAGGACGATCCGTGTGTGGGATGTAGAGACAGGTCAATTGATTGCTGGTCCCTTTGAAGGCCATAGTTCCTGGGTAAATGCGGTTGCATTTCACCCAATGGAAAGTGGATTGCCTCAGCCTCCAAGGATAGAACAATTCGTGTGTGGGATGTGAAGACAGGTCAAGAGGTCTGCAATCCCTTGAACGGCCACTCTTCCAGTGTTTCTACTCTCACATTCTCACCCTGTGGAAAGCAGCTTATCTCAGGCTCAGAAGACATGTCGATCCGTCAGTGGGATGTGGAGCCATATCAGTTATCCGTAGATAACTCAACGGACCGTACGAATCGCATTTTGGATGCAAAGGCAGGTCGGCCTACTACAAATCCCTTCCAAGGACATCAGGATTTGGTAAACTCCGTTGTTTTCTCGCCTGACAGCAAGTGGATTGCCTCGAGCTCAAACGACATGACGATTTGTGTGTGGGATGTAGAGACTGGTCTAGTGATTGCTGGTCCCTTCAAGGGCCATGTGGGCGAGGTTTTTGCGGTTGTGTTTTCACCTGATGGGAAGCGGATTGCCTCGGGTTCAAATGACAGGACAATTTGTGTATGGGATGTGGAGACAGGTCAACTTACCACAGATCCATTTGAAGGCCACGCAGATGCAGTTATGTCCGTCGCATTTTCACCTGATGGAAAATGGATTGCCTCAGGCTCAGATGACGAGACGATTCGTGTGTGGGATGTGGAGACAGGTCAGCTTGTCGCAGATCCCTTTGAAGGCCACACAGGTTGGATTATGTCTGTCGCATTTTCACCTGATGGAAAGTTGATTGCCTCAGGTTCAGAGGACGAGACGATTTGTGTGTGGAATGTGGAGACAGGTCAACTTATTACTGATCCCTTTGAAGGCCACGCAGACGCAGTTATGTCCGTAGCATTTTCACCCGACGGAAAGTGGATTGCCTCAGGCTCAGAGGACAAGATGATCCGCGTCTGGGAGGTGGAGACAGGTCGGCTCGTCATAGATCCCTTTGAAGGACACACATTAGGAGTCAATTCGATCGCATTCTCGTCTGATGGCAAGTATATTATCTCGGGCTCGGATGATTGTACGGTTCGCATGTGGGATGTGAAGACAGGTCAGCTTATCACGGAACCCTTTGAGGGTCACACGAAGAGAGTCAAATCGGTCGCATTCTCCTCCAATGGCAAGTATATGGCTTTTGGCTCGGCTGACTGGACAATTTCCGTTTGGGATGTTGATAAAGCGAGACGCCGTACCAATAGGGAAACACCGATCGGAGTATTTTCGAACGACTATGAAGAGCGTGGATGGTTAATTAGGCGATCTCATTTGCCTGCCAGTGATGAAACATCTTCGTCGCTCCTCCTTTGGGTTCCAGAGAACCTTGAAGGCGGTTTATGTTTCGCTGACACACGGATCTTCGGTTCAAGAGCTAGACTGGACCTCAGTCGATCCTGCCATGGTGACGACTGGACAAAATGCTATTCTTCACCGATCAATACCTCCCCCACTCAAGTAGTTTCTGGCCTGATAGAGGTGAATGTTCTTCTGTATGTACTTTCTCCACACCGCCACTCACGTCTTGCTGCAGTCTACGCCCGTTGACGCCCTGACACCAGACTCGGGCATTAAATTTAATCCATCCAATACTCTCACAACCCAGTTCTCCAATTCTACAACTTCACAGAGATCTGATTCTGATACACAACCTCTTGAAAAACCAGAGTCTCCTACCATCTATTATGCACAAAACATAATGCCCATACTTGTACTCTTCTTGTTTTTGTTCACGATCCGCTTTATTCTATTCTATTCTATTAGTAGTCGGACTTAGTGCTTGTTTGACAATTACATATTTTTAGGGAATATGTACGTATAGCTTTAGTATCGAGTTTATTCATTAGTTGGTCTTGGGAATTGTGATATTATCTTGTACGTTTGTGCTCAACTGTTTATAAGAGCTTAAAAGGAAGCTTGATACTACTAGGACCTCCCAGTCCTTAGCACGAGAAAGAAATATACAATAATTATAAACCAGGTACCTCTACAATCCGATAGCTTCTACTAATACAACGGATTGTTACGGGGCTTGACGTCAGTACCAGTCACGATGGCAAAGTAGTAGTCAATGCCATGGCATTCTCTCCGTGCATTCGTGCTCGAATACTTACAAGAGCCTAAAAGGAAGCCCAAAAACCAAACAAAAACAAAATTCTTTATACATTATTCTCGTCATAAAACAAAAAGCTCGTTTACACTTCGTAGTAACGATCACAATCCTCCGAGTCCATGGCCACAAGAAAGAAATGTACAACAACGATACAAGCAATGTGCCTGTACGATCCAATGACCCTGCACTAGACCGATGCCTGGGTGGCACTAATTCTACAGAATTTAAGTAATCCGGTCAAAATCCAATGAAGAAACAAAATCCAAAGATGCCAAGTTGTAACGCAGGACATATCTAACAAAATCTAAGCTCACTCGTAAACTCTAACAGCAGCAAAATCCCAATATGCGTTGGAGAATGCGCCGGGGTTTGAGTTAACATGATCTGTGCGGGGACAAGTCAATTAGCCTATACGACAGCAAAGAAAATATCTCTCGAGCGCGCGGTTGAGGAAACTCACCAACGCAGCTACCCGAGCATCCATCAGAATTGTATGTAGATCCAGCCCAAGATCCACACAGCGTCAGATTGATAATAATGTTATTCGGTCCAAATTTCGAAGACAGATCGCAATATGTGTTTGGAAAGTTGGCGACCGGAGTACCCTAACAAAGATACATAGAGCTCCAACAATCAGAACGGGAGTGATGGGAAGTTGCTCACCCAGTCACTTGTGTCTATGGTGCTTGGGCCACCAGAGACATCATATGGTGGAGATGAGCTCCTTGGCCAGAACCAGATTTTGATGGCGCTGTCAGTTCGTTCGGCAGCATACCTGTGCAACAAGTTTTGTTAGAATTTGTGTTATACAGGTGCCCAGTGTACTCACCATCCTCCGCCGCCAGAATTGAATGCTGGACCATAAGAGTTAGAACTTGATGCTTTTACACTACATCCAGCATCGTCGTCGGCCGAACTTGTGCAATCTGTCCTTTGGAATGTACTACAGACCATATACAACATTTCCTGTAAGCTCGTACGAACATGTGCAAAGGAAATTCAGATAATTACCCCGTTTGATCAGTGTTAGAAGGCATTGTACATCCAGAAGTTGTGTGGACAGACATGAGATTTGGCGTTTTATCATTTGCACCTTCGATGATGTCAAGCTAATTGCGATCCGACCAAAGATGATGTTGGTTGGGCACTAGAAGAAAGCAAGAAGATAGACTGACTTCTCCGAGATCGGGCCAGTCGTTTACACTTGTCTCCCATGCCGCGGGCCAAGTTGCACACCCTTGTGGCATGTGGCGAATATCAAACACGACAACATGCGTAGTGTAGGTGTTCACGCTCCTGATCCTTACACTCTGTCTTCCAGGGCCCGAAGGATCTAGATAAGTGGTATCGTCGACACGCATGATGAAAGTATCCCCATGTGCATATGTTAAATTTGCTGCAGTGGCAGTTGATTTGTCGACATATTCTCTAGAAGATGACCGATTGGAAAGATGAGTAGGTATGAAGAACTGAGAGGAAAGGAGACTGACACTCGTCCGTTGGTAGGATCTGTGATGTCCTCGAACACAAAAGACGAGTAGAACTGACTCCCGACAATATTGTCGGATATCGAATAAGAGGCGGCCAGGGCTTTCAAAGCCAAAACCAAAAGAGCGGGGCAGGCCAAAATGATATGCATAGAGGGAGCGGGGTAGGAGTGAAGGGTGGTGAGAGAGTGGGAGGGCACATAGATTTTATTTTATGGGGAAGCAAGTGCAAGTAGAAGTAGACGGTTCTGATGCTGTCAGTACGCAACGTGTAGAAAAGTCGCCCTCAGAATGACCCCCAAAAAGCGGGCGTCCGATTGTGAAAATGAAGTTGTTCATAGACTCGGAGTTACAGCGACATACAACCGAGAAATACGGCATTAAACTAGACCGATCAGGAACACGACAGGGCATGCGTTTTTACACCAGTGCCTTCATAGCAGAGTCGATAAAGCCATTCTATCGGCGCGTGGTAGCTGGTTGAAACGAGGAGACATAACGACGAGCAGCACACATGAATTATAATCCGGCAGTCAATTAAAAGCG
This sequence comes from Sarcodon sp. MG97, assembly GCA_003313065.1. Classification (NCBI taxonomy): domain Eukaryota; kingdom Fungi; phylum Basidiomycota; class Agaricomycetes; order Thelephorales; family Thelephoraceae; genus Sarcodon; species Sarcodon sp. MG97. The sequence continues at coordinate 71,045 of QGOD01000375.1, forward strand.
CGGACTCTTGACCTTTCGAGGGTGTAGAGCGACGAAAAGAGTATCGCGAGAAGATGAGAAGCGGTACAAGTCAAGACATGATGATGATGAGAGTACAAGTGAAAGAGATATGAATATCAATCGATCAGCCTGTTCGCTTCCTTGTTTTGCTCATTTGCTGTAAGTTTCATTTCCTACAGCCGTTCATGTGCCGAGTTCCAGAGAGTTCCGTCATCGTCTTCCATGCCACAGCTGTATCTGAGAAACTTGCTCATCTCCCCCTCTTCGTCTTCCAATATTCTGCCCTAGTATTACTATTCTCATGTCAGCTACCACAACAAACAGACTATCCTCCTTGACCCGACCGAATGTGACTGGGATCCACCACCTCAAATTCCCAGTGTCCAACCTTGAAGTCTCTCTGGCATGGTATACTGCCGTGCTAGGCGCTGCCCACATCCCAGCCCTTGACCACTTCTATCCCAGCGGAGATAGATTCGCTGTGATCCTCTCGATGCCTTCCTTTGGGATCACAACGCTTGAACTGCGCCTTGATCCGGACCAAGCGAAAAAACAACAGCACTTCGATCCGATCACCCTGGGAGCAGCAACCAAGGCAGATCTAGACGCTTGGGCTGAATGGCTGGATGCCCACAAGGTCGCCCGGTCCCGAGTCTTTACAGGTATAATAGGCTGGCTACTTGTTTTCGAGGTCAGTTGCGCATTTGTGGTCCGATAGTGGACTAATCGTGCATAATAGGATCCGGATCGTCGTTTCCTTCGTCTCTACACGTACGAGACGCATCCAAAGACAAGCAACCCCGATAGAGACCCGTACTGGCTCGGTAATTGAAATCGACCCGGGGGGAGTTGTATCATCCTCGTGTATTATTACCTTAGTGAAACTTGAGCTATATAAATTGTATTATCGAATCGCTGATCACACAAAGATTATATATCCAATCAGTGCATACAAGCCTCGCCACTAATCCCACCAAAACAATGAGCTGCATTCCGTTCCGCCAGCAAATGGATGATGACCATTCGCGATTGAGAGCAAGGCTTCAGTTCGAACCTCCCAATAGTCGCAACACAGAAGCCAATTGTGCTATCATACACTCCAAGGGCGGAGAGCGTCAAAGAAACGACTCGGATTCAAGAGTAGCACAAAAGAGAGGTTGATTGTTCTGATGATAACTTGTCCGATCCAGACATCGGGAGAGCTAGCAGATGTACTGCATATAGATCATAGCAGTGCTCGGCCTGTCTAATCAACTCCATGCTATCAAATGATGCTGGCGTGGTCCAAGACTGGGCTATTCCGGGGTTTCAAGTACGTATCGGAGAGTCGGAGAGCGTAAAACAGTGAACCTTGTGCCACACCTCTTCGCTGAGGACGACGACCTACAATCTTATAACCCACATACCACTGGTATTGCCTCACCTGCCGCTACTACAACTATGCACCAAAACGACAACAAAGAAAACGCTTCGGATATCTGGAGACCAGATATCTTTGCTACAATCGAAACAGCTGTAGACGCTTTAGATGCTGAACTAAGAGAGCTCAGCTTGGACATTCACGGTAGATCTTGTGCTGATTTTGTGCAAGAGTCGAGAGGCAACTGACAAAGTGACTATGCAATCACGAAGATCATCCTGAACTCCGTTTCGAGGAACAGTTAGTTTTATCGCCCAACGGCCTTTAATATTTCCTCCATAACTCTGTCCTCTGCAGTCATGCCCACGATGTTTTAACAAATTTCATGATTAAACATGGTTTTGATGTCACGAAGCACCACATGCTCCCAACAGCCTGGCTTGCTACCTATAAACACGGCAAAGGTGGACGGACTCTTGGTGTGAATTCAGGTATAAACTACTGGCGGGTCCCATCTCAGAATACAGATGTTCATTTTATTTCATTTCGCAGAGATGGATGCCCTTCCAGGCATTGGTCATGCGTGCGGGCATAACCTCATCGCGATATCAGGTGTCGCCGTCGCGTGTGCTGCCAAGGAAGTCTTGCTCAGGCACGACATACCGGGCACAATCGTTCTCTTAGGAACGCCAGGTACCTCCTCGTGTTTTTTTTTCGTTTTTAGTTTCTGACTTCTGGGTGTAATAGCTGAAGAGGGTGGGTTAGGTAAACAAAAGCTTCTTGATGGTGGGGCATATGAAGGCATGGACGTCTGCATCATGTGTCATCCAAACGCTGGTCCTGACTCGTCCAGTGCGTATGGCGTCGCGCTCAGCGTTCAAGAAATCCGAGTCGAGTATTCGGGGCATAGGTACGGGCCGGAGCATATATTGAACTTTAGTAAGCACTTAACGGGTTATTTCAGCGCACATGCCGCCATGAGCCCTTGGGAAGGCCAGAACGCACTGGATGCTGCTGTTCTGGCGTATAGCAGCATCGCCGTCCTAAGGCAACATCTCCAACCTACAGTCCGCGTTCATGGAATTTTTGCGGGGCAAAATTGGGCCCCGAATAGTTCGTCTGCCTCCGCTCATTCGATAATATTTACTGAAATATGTATTCCAAGTCATCCCGGACAATTCCAAAATGACGTGAGTCTTGTCATCTATCTCTCAACTCTTGCGCATTTCAATGACATGTAACATTTATATTGCTTAGCTGGTACGTACGTGCACCTACTTGGGGACAAGTCCAGGAAGTGGTAAAGCGTGTTCTGCCTTGCTTCGAGTTTGTCTTCCATCAGTGCTTTCCGCGTTTATAAATAATACTAATATGAATTTCTCTCAGAGGTCCTGCTTTGTCCACCGGCTGCAAAGTCAAGGTAAATGCAAGCGAAGAACTAGTCCATTACGACATTCGCCAAAACCAAGCGCTAGGTACCTGATTCTGCGTCTCCTCCTCGTCCGCCGCCGATTAACTTTCTCCATCCAGGCGAGGCGTTTGCAGAAGTGTTCCGGGCGAAATTCGGACAGGTCCATCCCACAGGCCTCGGAGCGTCGACTGATTTCGTAAGTCTGCATCTTGACTCTGTCTTCCGGACGTCATCACCCTGATCTCTGTCTTGAAGGGAAACGTGTCGTATCGTGAGTACCTCCTTTTTTTTTTTTTTCGAACAGCCTCATGATGACCTCATTTTTGGTGACTTAGATTTACCCGCCTTCCACCCGACTTTCGGTGGGTCCTTGTCAGCTCCCCATGCAGAATCTGCTTATCCTAGTTGACAGCTATTCCGACTGAACATAACGGTGGTAACCATACACCTGGATTCACGCAGTCAGCGGCAAGTCAGGAAGCCCACCAGGCTTGTTTGAACGTGTCAAAAGCTCTGGCTTTGGTTGGTATTCGGGTCATTCTTGACGACGACTTGTATGAGATGGTGAGAGAGCGTTTCAGCGTGCCGTGTGGGTTATTCTCGCTCATCTCAGGATTGCTAGGTCCAGCAAACATTCAAAGAGGACAAAGCGCATAGGAAGACGGTCGAGTCCCCATGCGCTAAACCTAGTGCAACGGGACAATATTAACAGAAGAGTGCTTTGATTGTTGTGTGGGAGATGGCACGCATTATCAGCCCTACATCGTGACCTGTATCACCATGTATCACTTTATTGATCCATTTCTCGTGTAGTTATAGTATACCTATATCCTTTATGCGTATGCCAGTGCACCAACAAGTATGCAAACTGTATATGTCAAGTCAATGTTCTAATACATAGGCTATGTATAACGCCCAATTTTTGATGGGAGGGAATGTATAACCGAGTAATAATGATAGGATGTTCAAAAGAATTTAGTAAAATCGTAAGCCTGTTCGCCATCTTGTGCTTGATGAACTCCTGTCTGCACCTTGGGCCCCTTCCTAGTCGTCGCAGTGGTCCCTGTCTTCTTCGATCCTGGTAGATTGGGTCTCTTATTACTCAAGGCCGATTTTAGTGCCACCGGTGCACCTTGTTGAGGGCGTGGCTGTAAACTAAAGGAAACCTTTTTCGCAGGTCGTGGTGGTGGCACGGAAGATTTGTCCGCCCTACGTTTTCGTTTTCCCGTTGGAAGTTGATGAAGAGTCTCATCGACTTCACTCCCTTTCTCGTCATCGCTGTCCGTATCTTGTCCGTCTTCGACCTCAACCTCATCCTCATCATCGTCCCCATCCTCAACCCCTTCGCTGTCACTACCATCACTATCGTCTTCGTCTTCGTCAGTCACATCAGGATTTTGTCTTGGGTCGTCTTCGTCTCCGCTCGTGTCTGCCTGCCCAGTGCCCGTCCAAGCGGCGTCCAAAACAATCTTCCTTGTATTGACTACTCCAGATGCGAATTTGACGATCCCTTTGCCCTTTCGCATCTCTTGTCTTGACTTCAACTTTGGTAGTACCGTTTCGTCTTCGGCATACAACCGAAGAACTGTTTCATCTACCACGGAGTTGATTGGAGGAGGCATCGTATATCGTGGAAATTTTCCTGTATTCCAATCTCGAAGAACAATGCGCGCAGCACCATTTAGATCTGGATCGCCACCCTACGTTTGATAGATTCAGGTTACTATCTTCCAAAACAAAATGAAACCCGAACCTTCTTGATTAGACTGTGTGAACGGGCTACACCCGAGAGGAAGGCAACTGGATTCGCATCCTCAAACGCCGGGAGGTTGTAGAGCAACATCAGATCTTGCTTTGCCGCACGAGACACGATATGATTCACTAGTCAGACACCAGGTAAAAGACAAATAAAAACAAGTGTGGGTAAATTTACCGGCAGGAGTTGGGTCTTTCAACTTGTCAATTCGACCTCTGCTTCTCAGCAGAATGTCTTGAACGCGGACAGCCTCTGCATTGTCGTCCCCATCGGTATTAGTGGGAAGTGGAGAATGCCAAGACAACCCTGGACTGTCGATCAAATGGATGACTTTGCCAGAGTGATCTAAGGTGACCTGTTGGGGTATCATTGTTGTGCTAGGATGAGGTGACGTGGACGAAAGCTTGTAGATTGGACAGACAGCTTTACGAAGCAGAGAATTTATAAAGGAACTCTTTCCAGCCTGTGACAAGTCGCGTCAATTAGAATACATGAAAGACAGGGGAAAAGAATGATACGTTGGTCGACCCTGTGACGGCAACAAGAAGAGGTCCTTCTAAGGATTTATTCTGCGCCCACTCGCTCAAGCAGCCAAGGACAGCACTGCTACCGAAAGCATCGTCTGTTCGTCCTTTTTCTTTGTTTTTGTTTTGTGGTTGAACATCATCTGGCAGGAAAGACGAAGCGGAGCGGAAGATAAAAGTTGGATTTTGACTCCTCAAATACGTTGCCCATGCAATAACAGCTTCCCGAGGGCAAGTGTCTTATATCAGTGAAGTTAGTAGGGTTGAAGAAAAACGGTGTTCGAGGAAGCGTACCAATTTTGTTCAACACAAACATTAGTTTCTGATCCGGTCTTCCTCTAACCAAATCCTCCAAATGTGAGCTTCTGAAGGATGACGGATCCCGGACATCAAGGATGTGGATTATGACATCAGATTTGGCGAGTATGGCTTGTAAGTTGGGATATTCAGGGTTGAGAAGGGTAGGAACTTCGTCGTCGTCGACCCCGATGTTAGTGTCTGTAACCTTATTCGTTGCAATCTTTTTCACGTCACTCCCAACCGTTGAGTCGTCTCCGGTATTTTCCTCAAGTGCTTTTGCTTTCGCAGCCTTTCTCTCTTCCTTGCGCCTTTCTTTCTCATCTGCAGCCTTGATATTCAATAAGATATCAGCTACACACAGAGGATCATAAATCTGACCTGTCTTCTCTGTTCTGCAATCTCCGCAAGAATCTGATCTTTATAAGGGAAATTTGAAAGTATACCGGGATCCTTTGGGTTTTCTGTAATTGCATCCTCATCAGCTCATGTAGACGTTTAGAAATGAAGCAGGCCGTAGCGCACTCGTTTTCCATTGCGTATTTTTCTTCGCATCTTTATTTCTCTTTTTCCTGGTTTCGGCGGCTTTGTGCTTTATTCTTGCTCTTTGATGAAGATTCGTCCGTTTACTTGTCTCTGGGTAGTTTGTTGGTCAAAGATGCAATGATAAATGGGAGAGAGTCCACATACTTTTCCGTATTCGAGGCATGGTAGAGAAGAAATAGGTTCGAAAGTAAACAGCTTACTAGTACCCGATCGCGAAAATCATCAGAGTCGGACTTTGGAATGCGTTTACCACGACCGCAACGTCTCCCTGGATTTCCAGTTCGGCGCAATACACTTGGGTACTGATTAATGCTTCGACTAAAAGCGAACCTCTTCAAGAGGAGCAAGCAGACTCGTTCATTCACATCCAACCCCGTGCTCTCTCCGTCTGAACGCCGGACAATATACGCACTCTCAACTCCTCCAGGGAAAGG
>QGOD01000041.1:10024-45722 GCA_003313065.1 Sarcodon sp. MG97
GTATCATCAACCTTGTCCGCACCGACGATATATCCGGTAATCAATCAATAACACGGGACGGGGAAGGGGATTTATATTCTTGGCACTCTTATTAAGAAAACTGCGGCAGTCCCTTTGTTTGTAACTTATCAGGCAGCTTGACGAGTGGATGCTATGGATCTCAACCTCTTCGTCCAGTACTTGCGGCGCCAGAGACTTGTCATCGACGTGAGTTTTCTTTTTCGGAAAGAAATTTGTTAAATTTATCGGCTGAAGCTTTCATTAATATGCCTGTTGCGTAGTACACGTACCGTGCGTATAACTTGCCCTGGACCAGTCCGAGATTTCGCTGATGGATTCTGAATTATGAAGTAAGCGGTACAACTGTATTTGTGCGCAACTCAGTCCTATCGCGTTCGTAATACTCAACTGTGTTGTGGAACATAGATCTTTGATTATCTGCTGACGTTGCATCTCGAGATCAAATTCATCTGGTGTTCACGATGGACCTACACCACAATCCTCTTCCTCGTGATTAGGTATATGGCGCTAGTAAGCACAGTTCTGCTGCTTCACAGTAAGTTCGCCCGCCTATGATCCCCAAATACTGTCGAGTTATCTGGCAGACCAATTATTTCCCGATCTTTCAGAACAAAACTGCAAGGCGATATTTCCTGTAACTGCGTGTAAGCACTTGAATTTTGGCGCACTGGTTAATCTTATCCTGTAAATCAGGTACCGAGATGATTCAGATAATCCTTGCAGAAGGTGAGTGTTTGAATATTTGAATGAAGCCTGTCTCAAGTTGTAATTTTTTTTTCCAAAGTTGTCATTACAATTAGAACTTGGGCAGTCTGGCATAGACACAAAATAATTGGTGTCGGACTTGGGGCTCTATTCCTTGGGAGTCTGATCTTCACGTGCATTGTGACGTCCAGATTTCTTGCTACGGCTGAATGTACGTTCATAAGTCAACATTATTTGCCGATCTCATCTGAGTGCTTGTATAGATGCACCTCCTCCGTATCCTGGATTTAGGGGTTGTTTTTTTACCTCGGCTGCTACAAAGAGTTTGTGGCCGATCTACATGTGTATGACCGCCACAAGTTCTAGTACGTGACGTTTTCGTTATTGAATGTAGCATTAAATCACACTATTATAGTCATTCTTACATTGATGGGGATCAGCGCTTTTCGATCATGTTCGTCTTCATCATATTCGTTGCTATCCACAACTAATTTTCCCCTACAATTTATAGATAGATCTGGAAACAATAATGAACTTTCATATGTCATTCATAGAGACGGTCGGTGACGAGGCATATTCCACCCTATCATCATAAGAGACTAATGGTTATTTCGTAGGTATTCTGTTCTACTTCTACCTGCTTTGTACGTTGTTGTTTCTGGAAATATCTCCGGTGCTCATGTCATCTCGACAGGCCTCACAGCTATGGACATGACTGTAAAACTTGCTGCACCTGTAAGCTTCTTCGGTTCAGTAATTGTTCCTTTTTGCTCACGGATTTCATAGCCTGACATGAACTATCTGATGGATCCGTTAGTATAATTACCATTCGCAAGTCACACTTCAGTCTCAAAATTTCCCTTAGCCTACTTGGTGCCCTGTATCCGGTGTTCGTTTCTCGTATCGTTTTCAATATTCGACAAGCGGGAAATCGAGTCTCGGAAACTGAATTACACTCCAGAATCCGGGAATCCACTATTGATTTCTCCGTCGCGGTGCCTCTCCGGGTTCTGTCCCCGGAACTCTCCCAAGACCGGCGCAGCACATTGGCATACGTATCATAAAAGCTCTTGGCATTGAATGCAGGGTATAGGAGCTTGTTTCATAGGTTAATTCATATGCTTTTGGTGCGGAAGGACGAGGACCAACACAACGATTAAATTTACTGTACTATTCAACTATCTTGGAACATCGGAGGGGTCAGCGCTACATCTCTTGATGCTCTACCGAGAACTCGAAATTATTAAGACTCTGAGGTACTTTATGATATGCGACTCGGCCAGCAGACCACGAAACACTGATTATAATCGAACTTCAAATCTGATCACACGATCACCAAATTCACAATCTCACTCCAGCGAACAGCTTTCTTTTTTTTTTTGCTTTGTGCACAATTTGTAGCTCCTTGTATTTGTTCGTTGATTCATCATATCTCATTGTCTAGTATGTATATGTAAAAGTGGCGGTATGTGTGGGGACTGAACAGCATCTCTCTCCTTTTTTTTACTCTGAATCTAGTCGTTTCATGACTTGTCTCGACGGATGACCAAAGCTACGAGATGCCTCTTTCTCTCCTGTCGGGATTAGATACCACTATTACAGATTTTCGAATCAGCGTAATTACAAGTGGATTTTACAGGTTCGATCCATCTGTTATGTCTATTTCCTGGAAGGATTACAAGAGCATCCAAATCTTCATACGACGACTGCCCTCCATCCACTCGACACTAGAAAGCGTCATGACAAGGAATCAGAACAGTTGTGCCACTGGCAAGGTGTGTGTCGCTGCGAAAATCTGACGAAGACGTTCACTTGCGGTTCTCATAGCGTATAGGCTGATTTTTGAAGGGACGCTGCACATCATATGGCTCCGAGTCTCGCTGTACTATTCCCCCCCGGCCACACTTTCTAATGCACATCAGGGCCAAGAACACCTGGGATAAAGAGCTTCTTTACTGCCGGTGCATAAATCAGGGCGTCAGTGATGACGGGCATTGTTTAGAGTACCATGGGACTGCATTATCGCACATCAACCGATCATCTCGCCTCCTTCGATGCCATCTCACGCTCATCATCCCACCCCACCCCTGTCCCTGACGATATATATCATTAATAGAACCGAGGTCGAAGTTATTTCGGTCTTCTGGCCCTTTGCGTGAATGGAGTGAGCGTAGATTTGAAGTCGGACTTTCCCGGTACAGGAACTGAAAAGCCCAAGACTTTTGGAATTCAATGAAACATCAATTTATTACCGCTGGTGTCGAGTGATCATCGCGGATGTTTTTCGTGAACAGGTCAAAACTGGGACTGTTGTCTGGAGGTGTGTAAACCAAGGTTGTAGAGTCCGACTTGCGCGAAAGCCAATGATTACGGAGTTCAGGTCTCGTGAGGGCGCATACTTTGTAGCGCGAAGACCAAAGCCCATTGGAGCAGGCGCACACCACCTGCTTTCTGCATATTCGGATATTGTGGGGAGATCAATGTCGAAAGGGTCACTCAACGGTGCTCAAACTTGATCCGAGGGCTGGAGATTTTCCTATGACTGGCTAACAGAGTTTTCCGGCCATTGCGCCTTTGGGAAGATGCGTTTACGGCGCACGGAATCAGTGTTGCGTCGTGATTTGGAAGATTTTATACCAGTCTCAAGTTACATATGCTGCCGGCATATTCCGGTTTATACTAGTTTCCTGTGAATTGGATTATGATGGTATGAAGGGCCATTCTGGACAAAAATCAGAAATACATAAATCTACAGCAAAGGCCCTTCATATTGGATTGATGGTGGGCCCGTTCATCTAACACTACAGAATAATCCACCATGTTTCAATTCATCAGTATCGGTGATGTGACTCCCCATCTATCTCCTACTTTTCTTATTACTGGCAGTGCATTGGTTTCAAATACCGCTAGCAGCGAGGAATCCATGCTTTATATTGCATCACCTGCTTTCCAGAGACAACAAAGGCCCTCTGTTCATCACCTACTGAAAAGCACATTATGGACATTGGAGCGTTTGTCCAGTTCTTGCGGCACCAGAGACTCATTATTGACGTGCGTTTTTTCTGTTGAAATGAACTTCCATACGATACTGACAGGCTGGCCGCGTAGTACTTATTTTGTGAGTATCCGTCATTCCCAGAACTGCTGTTTCACTAAGTGATCATGCAGTGAGCAGTACTACTGTTCTGGTATGAAATCCAGGCCCATTATGTTGATATTATTCGAATTTTACTATAGATCTACGACTACTTGTTGACGACACATCTCGAGATCAAGTTCATCTGGCGTTCTCGATGGAGTTACACAAAAGTTATTTATTTGGTAATTAGATATTCGGGGCTCACTGGCACGATTATCATGGTTCACAGTAGGGTTCCTCGCCTTAGATATTTTCCCGAATATGGTTTAAATTATCTGGCAGACCAAATATTCCCTAACCTTTCGGAACACACTTGCAAGATGACTTTTCCCGTAGCTGGTTGTAAGTATTTCAGATATCAACACATCGGATGAGTTTGATCATCTAAATCAGATCTATCGGTGGTTCATATGAGTCTTGCGGAAGGTAAGTTTTAATATATAGACATATCATCTACTTCGAGTTTTATGCGTTTTCGAAGTTGTCATTGCTATCAGAACTTGGGCGATTTGGAAAAGAAGCAGAATAATTGGTGTTATACTTGGAACTACATTGATCGCAGGTTTGCTGTGGTCATGCGTTACGGCCCCAAAATTTTACAGGGCAATTGAATGTGCGCTCATCGATCTGCATGCATAGTCCTATGTTTATCGTTCGACTTGATTGCTTGTGTAGGTTCACCTCCTCCGTATCCTGGATACAAAGGATGCTTTCTCACCAAGGCTCCTACCCAAGATTTGTGGACAAATTACCTTTTCCTGACCGTGGTTGATTCCAGTAAGTATCAGATAACTTGAACGTGCTATATGCATTAAATTCACTCTATTATAGTCGTCCTCATACTCATGGCAATCAGTGCCGTTATTCATTGCGAGTACCAGCAATTCTTCGTTGCAATTAGCATCTCATTTTACTTCGTAATTTATAGATCGATATGGAAGCAATAGCACTCTATCAAACGTCATTCATAGAGACGGTAAGGGACAATTCACTCATCAGGGGAGACTTGTTAATCATCAATAGGTGTCATGTTATATATCTACTTATGCTGTATGGTATTCGATCCAGGAAAATAACTGTGCTGCTCATATTTCTCTGGCAGGTATTGCAGCCGCAAGTGTGGCGGTAACGCGCCTTGCACCTGTAAGGCTTTCTTGTTAATAGTGGAAACGAGTCATATGCTTACTCACAGTTTTTACAGACGAACATGAAGTTTCTGTTGGCTCCGTGAGTGTAAAGGTTATTCATGTGTCATACTTCAGCCTGATCGTTCCCCTTAGCATTTTAGATGCCCTATATCCAGTGTTCGTTTCTCGCATCATTCTCAACATTCGACAAGCGGCGAACATAGGCATACAAACCGAACTACACACCAGCCATGACGAGTCCATCGTATTCGCCGCGCCCCCCCAAGTCGTTTCTGATGAACGCTCCATGGACACTAGCGCACTGGCGCAATCTTCGGCGGGATCTGAAGGTGCCGATTGCGAGTAGTTGAAAAGGAATATCTGATCGAATCATACACAACTTATCTCGACGATACTTCCAGTTGCTTGACATTCTAGGATCGTAGAGTTCATTCGAGAAATGATTATGTGTCAACGATTGATAAGTTATTCAAGAACCTTAAAGGCTTCGTCTCCTCTCACTCGTCAACGCATATTGAAAGAAAGTGTCCCCGCTTTCAGACAGCCATTCATCAATTTCCGAAATATTAGTGGTCGTGCACAGCACATGAAAAAATCGAATGTATTCACTATACTAATGTTTCGAGGGCATGGAAAGACTCGATTACGCAAAGCGAACGTCACAACGGTTAGCCTTGATAATATGCTTGTAGTGGGTCCAGACGACGAAGGCCTGTGTGTATATGGTAAGTGTCTTGAAGGTGCCAATGCCAGGCATATGTGGCACTCGTTCTGTTCTCTCTTTTCGACTTGCCGGTGTCTCTGCCACCCAGTCATTATATCTGCTCGTCATCTATGGAAAAATGTTCTAGACAAGACTATGAACATGCAAATTGAGCTGGTGTCCACTTCGCGTCCAGTTCAAGTCCAGAAACTTGATCATCATCAGTCCATATCAGGCGTCTCCTTCAACACCTTCGCAGGAACGAGAGCTCCTTTCTCAATTGCTGCGGGTGCCAGTGGTTAGCGTTATGGGCCATTTCAGCAACTTCGCAATATCAGCCTATCCTATCATTTGATTATAGTGGGGATATGGGAAACCGGTTCGTGGGCGAAACCTTGCTTGATTCAGTGTGTGCTATCTTGTCGACTGATTCATGATGGTATACGGTGATTAAAAGTGTTCGCCATAGCAGATTTCATTGAATCTAAATCCGAAGGACCCTCTTTAATTGATATTGTGTCGACATTTCTGCCATCCCTGATATATAATACGACCACCTTTTTTTTTAACTGCATTGCCCATTCACTGGCAACTGTGACTGGAATACAAGTGTGCTGCTAGTCACTCTGTCGTGCCTGGCTACAAACTATACACTTCGGTCCCGTTTGATGCCAATGATATCAACGACTGTCACCGTTAACTTTGATCTGCAAACGTAACTTTGTTCCCCCCCTGAATTGCTGAGGGAGTCCAAGGATGAATTAATTATTGAAGAGAATCACAAGTCAATTTTATTTTTTTTGATATTAACCGATCACTTCGCTTTCTTCAACTCCACCTTATCATCATACCACTGCTTCTTGATCTGTTCCGTCTGCAGAACAGAAAAAGAGATAATTTCTGTTGCTGAATATCTGCACTTGAGACAGTGTTGTACTTCGGCGCCTTATCATCTTTCAAGCCGTGTATCCTAACTATAGGACTAGATCTGGTGTTGCTGTTCGCAATAAAGTGCACTTGCTAGAAACAACTTTCACATCTGCTTACGGCCGGCCACCCACGGTTACAGAAACAAGGACTCGTCGAGGATGGTCGTGTATGATAATGCTAAGGGCCTTAACGTTTGACCATTCGGCATGATCTTTCGATTGGAGACGATCACTGTTCTCATGTGGGCGAGGTCATTCTTCGGTAGTTTGTACCATAGGGGCAGAAAAATTCCGAACTCGCCTTTACGGCTTCAAGCACCAGTAATTCTAGGAGTCTAAACCCGCGACCGAGGTTTACTCTTCAAATTACCGTGTCTTCTCCCTTGACAACTATCAACAAGACACGAATTTATAGGTTTGTCTACTACCCGATATTTCAGTCATGGTATTACGGTGATTGACTGGTTCAAGGTACGTATTCATCGCAATGATTTGAGTTGTATACTGTTTCAGCAAAGTCATTTTATTAAGCCCCCTCGGCAACTTTGGCGGGTTCAACTCTCAGCTTGGTTACCAGCTAAAGACGCGTTCGATGTGTGAGTTTAATCGGCAAGTCAATCTCAGAGCTCGCTGCATAGGATTAGGCTCTCCGTCCTGGGCTTATTTTTCTTATTACTCTGTACACTTTGCTCTACTATTTGTGCACTGTCTTGTCTGGGAAATACAGTCAGGTCTAATGGCCTCCGACAGGGGCAACAGCACATATGATGTGGCTGGTCTATATGGTTGTTCATCCCGGTTGGGTGATAGAGGTGTTTCGGGTGAACTGCAAAATGTTCATCAAGCCGCGGGCTTTTGGTGTGATTCCGAGGGTGGGAACACCGGCACGAGTTGCCATTTGGGGTTCTTCTGCCAGGCGTGATGTTCGACCAACATCCACTCTAATCACCATCACCGGAACGATTGATGCCTCAAAGCCCTTGTTGAATATTTCTTTTGTCTGCATTCATGACAAGAGGCATTTTATCCAGTGTCTGTGTTTACAGATACACGCATCGCTGAGGACTCATGGTTCTGTTCTGCATCACCCGGAAATAGGACAAACACAGCTCACACTATGGATGTGGCTACTCGGACAGTCCTCTGTCAGGAAAGTAATATATGGACGTCGGCGCTTTCGTCCTGTTCCTGACAGACCGGAAGCTCATTACGGATGTGCCTTTTTATCTCTGGAATGATCATACCAACGCGCTGGCTGCGTAGTACCTGTACGGTGAGTCGTGTTTGTAATTTCGCTGTACTGAGTGGACGGTGATGCCATATTCGTTGGAACACAACAGAACAGTGTTGACATATATATATATTGACACTTCATCTCGAGGTCACATATATCTGACGTTCTCGATGGGGTTACACCAAAATGGTCTTCCTGCTGATCAGATCTGCGGGAATTATAAGCGCGGGTACATGACTTCGCAGTAAGTTGGTTTGCCTATGTGACTAGCCTGAATACGATTAACTCGTTCGACAGACTAGGTATTCCTTGACATTTCGGAAGAAAGCTGTGGTAGAATTTATCCTTGTGTAAGTGGTTCAAACGTTGGTGTATAGGTTGACTTTGATCTATATATACCAAATATGGTGATGACCCGGATGACTCTTGCAGAAGGTGAGTACTTGTGTATTCTGTTTTCAACGTAGATGGATTTGAAGTGGTCGTTGCTATCAGAACTTGGGCGGTTTGGAATGGGTGCGTAGATATTGGCGTCGCGATTGTGGTTCCATTTCTTGTGACCATGATTCGGTCATGCATCAGGATCTCCGCATACTACCGATCAGTTGAATGTGCGCCCATTGGTCTGAATTCTGACTTTGATTCGTTGTTTTGGTCTACTACTCGCGCAGATGCGCCTCCTCCATATCCTGAATATAGGGGATCTATTATCATCGAGGCCGGTGCGGAAAGCTTAGGGTTCTAACCACAGTGTTTGATAAGTATGTACCGACAGTTCTCCCTGATATGTCATAGAAACTTCATGCCACCGCATTTTTCCTCGAAATTTTGACTATCTGCGCTTCTATGTTTTTTTTATTTCTGTCTCGAAAAATCATTGTCAATGTCATCACCTCATTGCCTGATACAATTTACAGATCGATCTGGTTAACAGGAGCGAACTATCGTACATCATTCATTCAGACGGTGGATCGTGGTTCTCCATTTCGTGCTCGTGGAGACTCACGATTTCCTCTACAGGTATTTTGTCCTTATGTATATGTACGTTCTTGACACGGGAAAATACCTGTGGCACTTGCGAAGTATTGGCAGGCACGACGGCGAGTGTGAAAATTGCTCCGCCTACTATAATCCTTCAATTTCGTCCAATAATGGGACAAAATCTTTTTAAACTAAAGCCTTTGATAGACTCTCGATCCGGAGTACCGTCGGTATTAATTTGTAAACGTACAGTGCTTCAGCCTTGCTGGGTGTCTTGTGACCGGCGCTCATTTGCCGCATCTTCAGCAACATTCTACAAGCGGGAAGCCGGGGTTTTGAGCTGACTGGACTGCATACTACTAGCTTCTATGATACCCCTTCAGTTGGCGTACCCCCCCCCCCCAGTTCGTGTCTAACGCGAACTCTCAAAACACTAGTGCATTAGTACAATCTTCAACGAAAAATCGAGACAGATTGTGACGATTGGTTCGAGCCATGTATCGCTGCAGTAAACGCTACAATCGGAGTAAGGATCCAGGCCCGGAGATCTGATTAAGGGGGATCGTGTGTATGTTGTATCTACTTCCAGGTTCTGCTATCGTTGAGAGAAATTTGTATCTATCTGTAAGTATATATCCGAGAAGTTCAGTCCACACTAAACGGCCCGTTTAGTGTAGACAAGCCCGGGGCTTCGAGTCTTTTGTAGTGATTCGGCAATGATGAACCCCTTCTGTCCGAGAAAACCATACGTAGCCTGCAGACCACTAGTGTTCGGTAATAATAATATTGTGATTTGATATCCAGCTTACGCTCAGCTGACGTATCAGGCGACACCAAGTTCAAGGCACCCCCATTCACGAAAAAATGAGTGTACACTTGATTGTGATCATGAGCATGAGAAAAGCGGTGTCACTGGATTGATCATTGAATTATTAGCCGACTCGCCCTATCCCGAGTCTGAGTGCATTTGCAGTTCTCCCATCTCTTTCCAACACATTCCGAATCAGAGGCCTTGATGCGAATGCGTGTTCTAATCCATTACTAGTATTCGTCTGGCGTGATGTGGATGTTCGGCACACCAATCAGTACGATCCAAACGCGCCGTGATTGATCCCCACGATAGTCTTTGTTCAATTGAACGACTATCCCCCTGGACACTGGTATTTTTTATCTGTATCCATGACGAGAGGCTTATCTCACCAATACGATCTCTCCTACTGTCCGCATCTCGGGCCTTAAATACAAGTATCCCATTTATACTCCTGATCTGAATCACCCAGATTTCGAGTACGGCGACTACCCTCTCTCTGTGACATCTCGGAAAGCGAACATTATGGACGTTGGCGCCTTTGTCCTGTTCTTGAAAGATCAGAGGCTCGTCACGGATGTACGTTTTCCAATCTCAGACTATTTCCACTATGACAACTAATCTTCTGGATGCACAGCACTTGTATTGTGAGTGTAACTTGTGCTCAACGAATATGCTTTGCTATATCACAACCTTATCGACTATACAGTATGCGGTACTGCCATATTCGTATGTAACTCCCAAAGCCTTGTTGGGCCGATAGCCTTCAATTGTTTATTTTTCCTATATAGCTGTACGATCACCTGTTGACGCTACACCTCGAGATCAAATATATCTGGCTTTCCCGATGGAGTTACACCAAAGTCCTCTTTCTGCTAATCAGATATACGGCACTCCTTGGCGCGATTGTGATGCTTCACAGTAAGTTTGCGCGTCTGGGATCGTCATGAACACGGTTGAATTGTTTGACAGACCAAGTATTCCTTAACCTTTCTGAAGCACACTGCAAGAAGATCTATCCTATAGCTGGGTGTAAGTATTGCGGCCGTGGATGCATTGGTTTATTTTGATTTATCAGCCAGATACCTTGTTGGCCCAGATGACTCTTGCGGAAGGTGAGTGTCTTGTATAACAGTATATCTTCTATTTCTAATTGAAGATGTTTCCAAAGTTGTTATTGCTATTAGAACTTGGGCGGTTTGGAATAGGCGCAAAATTGTTGGCATCATAATTGTGCCTCTATTTATTGTAAACGTAATCTGGTCATGCATCAGGAGCTCCGCATTCTACAGATCAGTTGAATGTGCGTTCATCGATTTCTATTCCATTACTTTGATTGATTGTTGTGTAGATGGACCTCCTCCGTACCCTGGATTCAGGGGGTGTTTTATCGTCCAGGCTAATGCGGAAAGCTTGTGGTCGGTTTACGTTGTGATGACGGTGTTTGATGCTAGTATGTGTCAATAGCTTTCTTGAACATGTCATAAATTGATGCTGTTATAGCTGTTCTCGGACTTATGTGTATCAGCGCATTCATGTTATGTCGGTATAAAGAATCCCTTTCCGATCCCAACTCTCATTCTTCCGTGTGATTTACAGATAGAACCGGTAATAAGAACGAACTCTCGTATGTCATTCATCGAGACGGTGGGTCACGGCTCCACATTTCGTTATCATAGGAGACTTACGATTTCTTTCATAGGTATTCTGTTCTACGTCTATCTCCTCTGTACGTTCTTTGACACGGTGAATTGCCTGTGGAGCTTACAACATGTTGGTAGTAATGACAGCTGCAAGTGTAGGCATGAAAATTGCCGCACCTGTAAGTCCTTCTGTTCAATGACGGAACCGAATCTCTTTTACTTATGATTTTTTCATAGCTCGACCTGAAATTTCTGATGGATCCGTCAGTATTAATTTCATTGACGTATGTCTACTTTGTTCTGATCCACTCTCCCCTTAGTCTACTGGGTGCTTTGTGGCCGGTGCTCGTTTGTCGTATTTTTATCAATATTCGACAAGCAGGTAGTCGAGGCCTCCGGCAGCACACCGAACTTCATACTGGATATTATGATGCCCCTCCAGCTGCCGTACCTCTCCAGTTTGTGCCTATCTCCCAAGGCAGTACTACATTGGCACAATCTACAATGATGACTCGAGATACCGACTACAATGATAACTTTAAAGCATAGATAACCGCAGTACTGTACGGAGTATGGATCCAGGGGAGATATGGTCAGTACCTGTCCTGTGTGGAGGTCCTTCTAGCTTTCTGTTTCTACTGCCGTTGAGGACGATTATATCTATCGGCAAGTATTTATTTGAGCCTTCGTATTAATAGGCTTGGAGGTTACTGTAAGTATTTGTAACGGACTCGGTGATGTATTCAGGAGAAAGCTTTCTGCCCCTCGAGAAAAAAAGATGTAAATTGCAGACCACACTGGTGCCCCAAGTGACAACAAATCGGTAATTGACAGCTCAACCCAGTTGCGTTGTTATCGCATCGCGGTTCCAATGATATCGCTTCATCCCGGACTTCTCCTGCGCACACCTGATCCTGGTACTGTTGCAAATCCATGCCACTCCACAGGCATGGGCTCTTCGCAATTCTCGTGAAAGTACCAGGGGCAGGTGCCACCGGAAAAACAAAAACTCTGCTCCAGCAGAAATTCCAACTCACCAGCACAGGGAACTTGTCATAGTCAAAGTACAGCCTCATGGCGCGGTCGGGAATCACCACCGAGCGGATAGGAACTTTCCGTAGTCGAAACCAAGGAAGAAGAAGAATAGAAATTGTTATGATTCATGTCAACCAGAATGGAGTTGCACGAATCAACGCGTTTCCGAGCGATTGACCCGGACAAAGGTGATCATTTGTAAGAGATACTACCTGAGGAAGTGACCCAGTTGAAGCCAAGGAATGCATAGTGTACCACTTACCTGGCACCAAACAAGGACAGTAGCAGTCCAACCCATGAAGCGGCGGACTCTTTCAAATCGATCATGGTGAGTCGACCGAACCTTGGGGTAGGCGAAGACGACCATAGTGATAAGAAGCATTAGAATAATATAATTTATTGTGACTCTGGCCACAGATATCTTCTCAGACAGTTAGTGTCGAAAGGAAAATGCTGCGTACCCCGTCATGCCTCACAAGCCCGCGTGTAGATGTAAATAGGATTAACCAAACAACACGCCGGATATTGCATAGTGTTGACCTCATTCAACGTTTAGTTCAACGTCTATGATCTTACCTCTGTTGGACCGCATGAGGTATAGAGATAGGCCGTTTTGGCCCAGGAATCTGGGAGTGCTAATGAACAGAAAAAGTTTGGATAAAGTGCAAATTCATTAGTATTGTTCGCCTGCCACGGCCACACACTTGATGTTCGGATAATCAGCAGGATCATGACACACTAACTTGACAATCAGTACGAGATCAGAGATGAGCATTGATAATACTGACGTAACATAAACAAGGGGTTGGTACTCTGATATCTATTTATTCCATAGCTCCTCGCCAATCCTTGATGCCATTGAGCAAATGACAGATCCATTACACAAAGATCCTAGGGGTACGAAAACCTGAGTCAGACCCGCACAAAGTGTAGTAAACAGCTTACCCAGGCGGCCCATTCATCAACCAACTGACCCGGCGTCTAGGTCACATTCCCAAGATCCCCGGAGGTGAGCATACAACCAGTAGAATGTTCAGTCTGGAAGGGAAATGATCGAGCATGCACATAGGGTTGGTAACATTAGGGTGTTTAACGTCGTCGCCTTCAAGTTTTGGTTGGCCAACGGTGCCTAAAGGCGGCCAGATTAAAGATACGGACCGGACGTGTATATCGCATATACACTATTTTCTGGGGTTAAGTCTTGAACCGACTTGTAAAACGCGTTACCCTGGAGAAGACACAGGGCATCCTCAAGGACAAGAACAGGAAGGTGGCAAACTTTGTGGCGATAGTCGGTCATACTGAAAATAAGCGTTGCACCAGAATCATTCGAGTGTATGCTGTGTCACAATGTCTCCATCGATTAGAACGTATGGTCCACTGGTTGAATAAGAAGACGCGATGAGATAAAGTATTTGGCAGATACCTTTCAGGATCATCATGATCATCATTCCAATGGCCATAGTTATGGAACGGCGAACAATAAGACGAACGTGAGAGCCAGACGAGATTCCCACACAATGAAGTTGACCTGCAAGCTGCCTGGATTTGATGTTCAGGTCTTGATAAGTGATAGTCTCTCGGTCCTCCAAGATGGTCGACATCTATGGCCTTTGGGTGGGCCAAATCCCGATGCTTGAAAATAAGGTGAACCCTAATGAATGGCGGTGGATCATGGACACCGAATCCGAGTTGAACAATCTTCCTCTGGTCAGAGGGTGTTTGTGTTTGGTTGATGACCATGTTAGAATTGGAAGTATGAGACGGTAAGCTAAAGCCATATTCATTGATGCACTGACGTTCTAAGACTACTCGACCATTTCATGGTGGATATTCAGCAGGCCCCTTCCTACTCGTTCGATAAGCGGTTCCAAATCCCAGGGCGAACACGAGGGTTAGATACGAATCCACGATGAGATCCTAATCCGATCTTACTCAACAAATATTCCTTCATGGTATTGCTCGGAAGATAATCCGTTTGAACTTGAAGTTGCGCCAACCGGTTCACATATTTAAAATTCATGCCGGAGTTTTTTTTTTGGGATAGAATCAAAAAAAAATAGATTAATACTACCCGCTATATTCAGAACCACCATCCAACGGGTGGAAGGGAGCCTGACTCTCACCTGCATTTTGAGGCTTGTCACCGAGTGCCCATTCGAGACGACTTTAAAGTTAATGGTGACCTTCTACGATGACTGCGCGCTGATTTTAGTGACTGTTATCAATCGGTCCTCTCTCATCATTATGACTGTTCAACGTTCAGCCCGTTGTTGGTCGACCATGCTGAGTCCTTTCACCTCTCGTTCCTTTTCATTTTAAGCACCGCACCCATTATGCACGCCAACAATGCCTTTTTGGACTCGAAAGGCTCAGAGACTGCAGACATCGTCAAAGAATAAAATGCCTTCCCAAAATCTAGCCTTTCACTACTCCCGTTTCAGCCTCTAATCTCCGGTCATGCTGGCACCTCCAATTTCCAAGATGGGCTTCGTTCATTTTCAATCTATCACGTCTCAGACTGAAACCGTCCTAAAGCTGATTCTAGATTGGACGGAACCCAATGAATATGTTATATTGTCAGTGTGTGTTGATACACTTGACTCGTATGGAACACTGGTATCAAGTATGTCAGCTAGCGGTCAAACGTCGCTACAATACCTGCGACCCTGCATTTATGCTTCTTGAAGTAGATTCTTGTTACTCCAACCATCGTTGTTTCTCCTGAACTTTAAGCGACAATGTTCGCGTTTCAGTATGTATGCTGTGAGAGAAGTCGTTTGGTGATTGTGGACCGGGGTACTCCACAACTTCATGTTGAGATCAGATTTGAAACTGAATTATTGGCCCGCTTAGTACTGAGCACAGCACAATTGACAGACTTGTTGAATTCGGTCGCTTCAAACCGGGTCATGCGACCTCGCCAAAACCCAACTTTGATGATAAATCGATAACATATAGGAGTAATACAACTAGTAATATAGAACAAAAAACATATCAAGAAAACTATCAATACAAATATTAGGTGTGCATCAATTAGAGGACTCAAATAATGTGGATAAGAAAGACAAATGAGACCCGTGATAAGGGTCATGGTATATGTATGATCCAAGACAAATTCCACAAGGTCCGATTCCATAAGGTCCGATGCTAACATTTCAACGGTCACTGGCAACAACTACAACGTTTGACAACCTGCTCCGCACATACTCGTTCCGACACGGTGAGGAAGACCTCTTGGAGTCCCGCTGTGGTCTCCCATTTCGATTAAGAATCTTGCCGGCGACCAGTTTGCGTCTGTCCTCCGTGCAAGGTATCTGCTGCAGCTCCTGTAAGCGGGCTGACATAGCAGGTTTTGGTGAGGGCGAAGGTATACATGTAGGGCGAATGCTCGCAGTAGGGTCAAAGTCGTCCTGATCTGATCTGGTAGCTGACGACGAGGCTGATTTTGATGTACGATGACGTTTGTCGGAAGAGCGGTTTCCGTGTTTTGGTTGCTCGTAAAAAATAAACTGAGCAATTGGATTTCGCGTCCCACGGGAGTAGCGCGACACTTCAGGAAGGGGCGGAGGAGGGGTCGTTTTACGCGAGGAGGTGCGGATTTTTATAAAGGGAAGAGGCGTTGTGGAAGTGGCCACATGTGGGACCCAATTAGAAGAGCTTGACGACGAGGACCTAGTCGAAGTCATTGATGCTGAAGTGTAGAGACCATTGTGAGGTGGATGGAGAGCTTAAGTAGCCCATGTTCCACGATGCCTTTCATATGTTTGCGGGCACGGTTACCACAAGGAACCACAATGACGCCCAGCGTCACGTGCGCAAAAATCGTCATCGCCAGCCAGTGCCCTGCCAGTGAGCGTCACGGATCATCTGAAAGCCCTTCAGGTAACTCCACTCACTACACCCACCAACCCCTTTGTCCCGATATGAATTAGGAAGCATCTACTCGCGCATTTATGCTATCTTTGGTCTCCTGCGCTTCTATATTTCTATCAAAGGGGTCACTGCAACTGCTGGAGGGATTTACAAAAACAAGATGTAAAGGTGAGTCATACATGTCGAGGGATAATACACCATGACCCTCCTTGATCCCTGGTACCTTCAAGTCTTGGAAGCTGGCTACGGCCTGCCCCGGCTGATCTTATGGAAAGTGTCGAGTGGATCACCATACCTTTGCCATTCAAATCTGAAGCCGGTTATCGATGTGGCATTTCCGGGTCTCGGGGCATATGAATTCAAACTTATTCAGGAAAATAACGCCGTATGCTGATACCCCTTTCTTTTCTCCTTACAATGGCTCACAAGATCGCAGAGAATATAAATTCCCGGCCCGGCTTGCAGGTATTGACGCCCCCATTCTACAGATGTTCACTGTTACCACTGGCAACACAGGTATGTACCCTGCGCTTTTTTTCGTTCATGACTCACGCAAGTTGCTTGTGATTATCGGTCGCTTTAAAGATTTGTATCAAGATATTATCACCATGCTGCGTTTCACTACAGCCACCGCGAGTGTGCACGTAAACAAGCTCAAACTATGCGCAAAGAGCTCAAGGCGAAATCTTGTAGTGGGCTGATCCTTTGATAGTTGTCTTGTGTCAAGTCAAGGGGATAGCCTGCTCATGGGCGTGAAACTTGGTAAATGCGCAAGCGCTTGCGAGGATCCTGCTGTAAATTGAAAGCTCTATTAAGGGTAAGTCTTGCTTCTACCGTCTTTGTTTCTACGGCTGAGTGCCAGGGTCACTTCTAACCAAAGATCAAATTTAAAGAGACCTCCAACTTGAATCCCGTATTCTCACGCTGCTTTCTGGTCCCCGACCCTCAGAATTATAGGATACACTCGTCTGTTCCATGATGATGATCGTCAACCGTCATATCTGGTTTATACACTCACTCATCTCTCGGCACACGTATCTCTAGGACTGCAATTTCTCTTCCAATTCGCAATTGCTGACCACGTCGGACAATTCCTGGACAATATTCAAGACAGGACACGTACATTTTGTTTTAGACTATCCTTCTCAGTCGATCGCAGGGATAGGTCAATCGAGAATATATATGGAGGAACCCCAGCGTGGAACTCCGATATTTTCCCGCGAGCAATCTCATGCGCTATTCGACCGTAGGGCGATTGCTACTACTACAGGAGTTCTTACTCCATTGCCAAAGGTCATGCAAGTATATTAACATCGGTATTCTTCAATCTGGAGGTAGGAAATGCCAGGCTTTATTTCGCATATTCAGTCATCAATGTAAGAGTGAAGTCTGTGATGATACACTGCCAATCGTTGTGCCACAGTGCGTGGAGTAATCAACTAAGAAAGATTCTTTGTTTATTTCCTTGCACATCAAGCGATTCTCTCGCTTCCGGCGGGTCCTGATTTATAATCCTGCTGAAAATTCACCGGGTTTCATGGAAATCTTACGAGTACTTCACTAAACTGTGTGAACTTTGTCGTAAACTCTGTTACTATCATGACACCATTCATGAGATAGTACCCTGGCACTTCTCGGCCAAGTCATATCGTGACATTGTGATATATATTCGAGTTCCACCAATCTGCAAGTGCCAACTGGCCTTTTTTCGTCCTCAATACAAACTGCATTTCATGCTCTCAAAGTGGTCAGAAAATGTTGATATAGGGTACTTGGATGTCATATGTTAAATTTAGTGTGGATTGAGCAAGATATTTGATGTAGCCGAAACGTGTGATGCTGTCCAACGAGTGGTGTCATGATAGGAGATAGTTTGGGATGTGTCGTCGGTTTTTTTCCTGCTTGTCACTTGGTTCATCATCAACTTATTTGCTCCGGTGCTCTGCCATGACCGGAAAAAGAGCTTCGGCAACATGAACGATACTAGGCCGACAAGACTTCAGCTGCGCCGGCACCATCCAAATGATCCAACTACTACGCGACTGGCGTGTTAACTCTCGGGCGACAATTCATAGTAGAAATTCTGGGACTTGTATACTACTCCTGCGAGTCAGAATGGCTGCGCCAAGCATGGAAGAATATTCCCTTACAAGGTGAATTTTTCCAATGGAGTCCGTTTTTCGGCGAGACGGCGCTGACGGATCGATGACTGGAATCTGCCTAGAATGTCTTGCGATGTGCTATATGGGAGTGATTGACGCCCACTGCTAGTTTGTGCTCTATAAGTACCCTTGACAACTGTCAAAAGACAGGAGGAGGACTTTGGTTCCTGTGTGCTTTTTTTTTCTCCGACCATCTTATACTTGGGAAAGTTAAAGGTCCGAGTCGCATGTCCTGACCCCCCCCCCCCCACTCGACTTTAACTCATCGGAAAGTTTGAACACCATGGATGTTGTAGCGGCCTTGATCGATGCTGTGAGACTCCAGAGGCATGTTATTGATGTACGTTTCTTTCTTCTGGGAATAGCGTAGCTCGTCAGTAATGTGCTGCAATGCTGGATATATAATAGTACATGAATAGTACGTGTATCCTCAAACCTCGTTGTGCTGGCTGTTTGCTGACCATTTTGCAGTATGCACTACGACCATATTCGTACGCACTTTTACACCAGGTTGATCCATTCTGTTGATATATTTTGGCTACAGATCTACGACTACTTGTTGACGCTGCACCTCGAGGTCAAATACATCTGGCTTTCGTCATGGACCTACACAAAAGCCTTCTTTCTGGTGATCAGGTATCTGTCGTTTGCGGGTGTGATTATGACGATTTATCGTAAGTGTAGGCTGTACAATGATTGCTCTGGATGCGATGAAAGCTTGTATGACAGACCAAGTAACTCCTGACATCCCGGCGGAGACGTGCAGAGTGTTATATCCTGTTACGATATGCAAGTATTTCATCTATCATTCTGTTTTCTAAATTCTTCTTATACACCAAATCAGGGACGATTTTGGTTGCGTTGTATTTTGCAGAAGGCAAGTATTTGGATGCTTATATCTCGTCGAAGCCCCAAGTTGTAAACTTCCTTCAAAAGTCGTCATCACTATTAGGACTTGGGCAGTTTGGCATAGAAATCGAATCGTTGGTCTCGGACTAGGAGCCATAATGATTGCGAATCTGATTTTTTCATGCGTTATTACTAACAGATTCCTTGCTTCGATGGAATGTGCGAGTTCATAAACCTTCATGGCTTGACATTCAACGACTGACGTCGAATTTGATTTGCTGGTGCAGTTGGACCTCCCTTATATCCTGGGTACAGGGGCTGTTTTATCACCAAGGTCGATACAAAAAACATCTGGCACGCGTACCTTTTCACGACGATAATAGAAACGAGTAAGTCTGGTATTGCTACTCATCAACAGCAACTCGAATTCAACATCATCATAGCCTTGCTTACCCTTATGGTGATCAGCGCTGTTCGCATATGTTCGTTTTGTTAGCTTTCTTTTGTCGCTGTCGGGTCCTTATTCTCTCCCTCTCACTATTTATAGTTCAGTTTGGTGCTGCGCAGCGCCAATATAAACTTACTTATGTCATTCACAGAGACGGTAGGTGACAATTCCATATTTTCAGTCTTCGGCATCCATGAATAGCCAGTGACTTGTGATTCTTTTATAGGTGTATTGTTCAACTTCTATCTCCTATGTAAGTTTTTTGATTTCGCCGACTACTCACGGGGGTTCATTTTGTCTTGTTCAGGCATCACAGTCATAAATCTTGCTGCGAAGCTTGGCGCACCTGTAAGTAGTCAAGCTCTATTTCGTTTGATATTGGATCAAAATCTCTTTCACTTGACGCTTTCGTAGACTGATTCAAAGTATCTGTTTGACACGTCAGTATAACGGTCGTTCATGTGTCGTACTTCAGTCTGAAATCTCCTCCTCCTCCACTTCTCAGCATGCTAGACGTCTTGCATCCAGTGCTTGTCGCCCGGATCTTTGTTAACATCCGTAAAACGGGAACTGGAGGCGCGCAAACGGAGCTCCATACGGAGTGCCACGAGGAAATGGTGTTTGCCGTGCCTCTTCGACGAGTGTCTGGTGGGCCCACCTACAGGAGCACGTTTGCACAGTCTACGGTGGACACCTGTTTCGATGCAGCATAGTTGGCTTTGAGTTGCGCTATGCAAGTTGATAGGGCACTACTACTTTGTTGGACTACAGCTCCAAGGGAGATGTCGTCTGGATGACATATTATGTATGCTGATAGATCAGGTTGCAGCTCTTCGGATGCAGGCCTATATAGATCCATCCACCAAGTTTGTTAGCAGGTGTTGAGTACTTTAGATATCCTTTACCCCAAGTCGTCACAGCTGGTGTTGATTTAATAGAGCTATCTGAGTTTTACTTATTGTGAGTGCGGTCACAATTGAGGAATCAAAGAAGAGTGGTAAGAAACGATAACAAATCTGTGATCCCGCGCTTGCTCGCTCCGGAGTTTGAGTTGTCGGTCGGATAACCTGGTATAATCTCATTTCGGATAATAATAAATACAAGAGACTATCACATCATTGGAATATTGCACGGTTACGACTTGAGAGTAGTAGGCTAAAGCCACTGCAGTAATTTGCCACTAGAGGGCGCAAACATCCTCGAATGTGGCGATACCCCCAACTTTGATTAAAAGAGAGTGAACTTGGGCGAGTGAGATATTCGGATATAGTTTCCAAGCAGGCGATGGGCTTCTCAAGGGCCAAGTCCCCACATAATAACGTCATGGGTCAATAAGGAAGCCAATCTACCACCATCCAAGGAGAGAGGGAGATATAGTATGACGTGCAACCTCCTCCTGCGTTGAAAGATTTGACTGCGGTTATCCAAACCCATACTGTATAATAATTGTCCGACACATAACACACGCGAAGAATATGGAATTGGCCCAAAAAAAAGACGCAGTGAACGAACGTATGAGGGACGACAATGGAACGCATTCAAAGTATACAGTGTGGGATACGTTGGAAAAGTCGACTGTATACCACTTTCCCATCTAAAGACACCATAGCGATCTTATTGCCATGACTGTTGGTCCTCTTGAGCTTTTCTTCTATCGGGTGGGTGGCCAAAGCATGCGCCTACTTTTATCTTGGTTGAGGATACACCTACCCCCCCCCCAGGTGGTAAGGAAGGGATTGATTGTGAGATGAGCGGGATTAGATGCGAATGAGATGCCAAAGAGCAGGACAGATACGCCAATTGTCTAATGCGGTTATGATAACAGTGTTCCCGTCGACACTAAATGGAACTGGGAACTGCAAGGAACCTTTCAAGCGGGCTATGAGCTTCCCGATTGTCAAGTCCCATATCATGAGGCGATACCCTGCCCTACACTGATGGATTCGACCGAACGAGTATGGACACACGTGTCCTGGCAGACAAACACGCGATGAACATGAAGTTGGCCGAAAAGACGATTGAACGACAATATGAGTAATAGAATCCCCCCCGTTGTGAGATCTGGCAGCATCGTTGAAAACGTCCCGTAGTGGTATCGACAGAACCTGCAATTCTTCTGTTCTCCAATACAAATACCATGTGAGGATTTGAAAGAGGATATGTGCATCAAGAAGGATTACGAAGATCTCTCTTTTTCAGCTTGACGGGCATCTGGTCGTAACAACAACCCAGAATATGATGGTCCAAGTTTGGCGGTGATATAGTCTCCATCATTTGGAAAATCGGACCGAGGGTATCCGGTGATTGCTTGAGAAAGTTTGAACGACGTCACCAGACAGTGTTGTCCCAGGATACGGAACCAACTAAAACAGAACCATGCAAGTTGGAGGATGTGTCACTTGTCACCTGTCCAATATGTCCGCGGAGAATCTGCCATGAGCTCGCCTTTTCTGACAGACTTGCCACACTCGGACTGTGCCATCCTCTCTCTGACCCTGCGACGATTTGATTTCCTGTTGCTGACCAGCAGACAGCCGACACCACCGAAGAGTGGCCCTCTGAATTGTACTCGCAGCAACCCGAAGTCACGTCTCAGAGTCGAATGGTGTTCCTATGGACAGATGCGATGATCTTGGTTCCGCAAGGCGAGAACGCAGCCACGTGGCTTGCCTCTGCGAATTTTTGGACGAGAATTTTCCCGGTCGAATTCGAAAGCGCGGACATGAGAAGACAAGTCATCTGGTGAGAAATCAATAGATGTCACGTTGCCCGCTTGCAAGGATAGCTCGGATACAAGCATTCCAAGTGTCGTCTACGTTCCATCGTTAAATCGCCTTTGATGAAGTGGGAGTCCAAGGCAATGCCGAATGATATATATATATCATGCATTGCAGATCGAAGAATTGCAGAACAAATCTTTGACAATCATCAATCAGGGCGAAACAGACTTGATGCAGCCTGAGGACCCCCGGCCTGGAATGAAGAAATCAACAACATCCAACAATATAAAAAATGTGCACATCCGTCAACCATATAAACTCAAATTACGAAGCGCGTGGTAAACTGTGTTATATATATATAGAACTTGTTTCTCAATGCTCAATATAGCTCCGGTCTTCAGCAGTATCTTCGCAAGGCTTGGGTATTGAAAGCGGAGTGAACGCAAGTACAAATGGACCCAACCACGAGATACATCTCGTTACAAGAACTCCCGAGTCATCTTCGTCGTCGACGTTCTTGCTCAAAGCTGGCGACAACCAGAATTTGATGATACATCACGTCGATTCCCGATTTTCATCTTCGTAGATGGTGCTGTTGCGTATATCGAGGAGAAGCTTGAGGCGATCCTGGGGTCGTTTAGTATTACTGACCTTTTTTTTTCTCCCTCTTTCATTGCTGGAACACAGTTCAGAAAATGGTTTGTGCGTTGGCAACCCACATCCTGTTCAGATTCTAATGTGCATATATATCAGATTTTGCATTGGTATTCTTGTCTTTTGGAATTGGGGAGGGGGATTGGATTGGAAACATACTAATGAGGACCAGCGGTTTGCTTGGATAACAGGGGGGGGGGGGGGAGAAGAACCCGTGTAGGAGTGATTTTTGGTTGCTACGAGTGAATAACGGTGGTTTGCAGGAGAGGACAGTTGCGGGCTGTAGTTTTCTATCAGAAAGAACTGTACCGTGCCGGCATAAGATAAAGTTTGACATATAGCGTCTCCACCATTGGTTGTCTGATGCTTGAAAGCTTGACGAACCATAAGCAGGCACCAAGCGAGAACGAAGACCCCTCCGAGCCTCAATTACCACCAATCATAATCATTTCTGTCTCAAGATGATACAAAACATGTCGTAGGTAAATTGTGTAGTAGTAGAGTTACCTGCACGGATCGTACCTATAGTCTACAGAGTCCAACGTGCAAAAATAAAGTGGTAACTATACCTATAGGTATCCTGAACAGTCTTGACAGGATCTCTGTCGGCTCCGGAGTTGAACTATGTAATACACTCCATTGATCATCTACGGCACAACTAACTCTTCGAGCATCTCCTTGAGGATTACGCTAATTTTACTACGTCTGTTCAACATCAGACGCGAATGTCACAACCTGAAGAGGCACGGCGAACGAGATTGAAGACTCTTGGTAGCCAGTGTGTAGTTCAGTCTCTAGGCTGCGGACCGCCGTTTGCCGAATGTTGAGCATGATCCGAATGACGAACACCGGATGCAGGGAGTCCAAAAAACTAGGGTATAGGTCAGATTGAAGTGCGACACGTGAGCAACCATTAGTATGCTAACGGATCTACCAGAAACCTCATTTCAGGCTATGAAAAGCAGTCAGTGAACAAGCCTTCGATCCTTACATCGAACAAGAGGGGCTTACAGGCGCCGCGAGTTTCACTGACATAGTGGTTGCTACAAGACCTGCCAAGGCGTCGTGAGTACCACAGGCATTTCTCAGTGTTTGAAAGAACTTACCGAGCAGATAAAAGTAGAAGATAATACCTATGGAGAGGTAATAAGTATCCCAGGACGTGGAGTGGGGAACACAAAATTGTCATCCACCGTCTCGATGTACAACATGCGATAGTTCATTACTGTTCCCAAAGCGAGCTGAATAATTGAGAGAATTAATTGCTGACAGCAACGATGAATATTAGAGAAACGCACGTGAAAGAAAAGCGCTAGATCCCATCAATGCAAGGGTGACTCAAATAGCATAAGTTTGATGTAATTTTCAAGAAATCAAACTGCAAAGCACATACTAGCACTTGACACGGTTATGAATACGTAAATTGGCCACAAGCTTCCTATATCAGCCTTGACGAAAAGACATCCCCTGAATCCAGGATACGGAGGAGATGCATCTACAGGAGCAGGTAGATTGAACAGTAAACAACAGATAGGTCTGTAAACGCACGTTCAACTGTAGCGAGAAATCTGGAGGTCATCACGCCTGAAAAGCAGAAATTTCCGACGGATAAAACCCCAAGTGCAACGCCAATTATTCTGTGTCTATTCCAAACCGCCCAGGTTCTAATCGCAATGACGACTTGCGAAAAGGTCTCACGACTTGGAATAGATAAGACATCAATACGTAGAAACTCACCGTCTGTAAGGAATAGCTGAAGCATCACCGCCCCTGATTTACAGGATTAAATCAACCAATCCAACATCATTTAAATTCTTACATGCAGTCACAGGAAATGTCGCCTTGCAGACCCTGATAGGAATGTCAGGGAATAACTGGTCTGTAAAACATTTCAACCGCATCTTGACAATCTGAAACAAGCAAAACTTACTGTGAAGCAGCAGAATCATGGTACTGAGTGACGTATACCTAATCACCAAAAATAGCACTTTCGTGTAAGTCCATCGTGACGACCAGACGAATTGGATCTCCAGGCGCAGGGTCAAGAAGTAATCATATATCTAAAACCAAGATGTAGTCAAACATCATAAACGCGACGAGAATGAAGTGTATTAGTACAATCAAGGCAGTAGCGCTAACTGCAGAATCTGTCGTTGAGTACTAGAGTAGCGAGCACAACGAGTACCAGCTATACCCACCATACACATACTACACAGCAAGCATATCAGTAAAGTGGCTCCACCCCAGAAAAACAAACAGACATCGATACCGAGTCTCTGATATTTGACGAATTGGATGAGCGCATCAAGGTCCATAACATTCACTTTCTGTAAAGTGAAGAAGAGAGCTGTCTACGACTTGGGCGACGCGGATAGAGCATAAACTCTTCGCCGTTGCATTATTTTAAGAACACTCACCGTCGGCAGCTTTGGCAGCTTTGATTGACAGCTTTGGTTACGCTGCGCCTAGTGGCGAGGACTAACCTAACCAACGTAATTAAACTTGCCAGGGTTGCCGAAGAGGGTTCGATCAATACGTTGAGTTTATCTGACCTTTTCGGGACCCTCGATGTATCTATCCATAAGTAGGCCGATTTGAAGCCACCAAGTCATCTCCTCTCAGTATTAGTTCTAGCATGCACTATGTCATATAACCTTTTTGGCTGCGGAGTGCAGCACATCCAAGACCAAAGTGTGAGCTCGATAGCAAGCGCTCGTCGTTGTGTTATAAAGTATACTCCGATGGGAGATTTGTTTTCACTCCCATGATGACTTATATCCTGTTTGGAGACGCATCTTCCAACATCAATACACCCAGAATCAAGGTTGCAATAGCAGGACGACGATTCCGGATTGTCAATAGGATTACGCACTATGATTCGCAAATAATGTGACGTTGGAGAAGGGCATCCAAGTGTGGAGAAGCTTTCTCTTTATCCATGGATCTAGGTACCCGACTTGCACTACGCAGGAACGCTGGGCATCAAAGCAAATTGAGTAACAGTGTCCAGCAGTGATAAGATTTGCTCGAAGGGGAGCGTATGTTCGACAAGGGGGATCGTGTCAACAGGGATGGATACTCAGTAGTTTGAGCTCGTCTTCCGAAACGGTCGACAGCAATTTAGCACTCTTGTCGTACATTTGGATCATTGAACTCCGTGGTCAGTATATAGTAGAGCGTCCACATCAGGATCTAGCTGCTCTGGATACCGAAACACGACTATTGTAGTTTTTCAGAGGACTCCTCTGGATCGTAAGTGAAGAGTCGAACCATGAGGCTGGCCTCTGCATCTGCTATGAATTGGGGTCGGCCGATTGAACCTCAGAGGTTGAATTGCTGGAAAGCCGGTGAAGAGGTGCGACTCTGAAGGCCAGGAACCTTGAACGTCATGAGCACGAATACAGTATAGAGCACAAAGCACATACTATGTCAATGTTCAACCACTTCTTTCAACCCTGCTATGATGAACCTGCCATGATGAATGAGGCGGAAGAGGATGCAGGTGGAGCGCTCTCGGAGCACATACATGCCCGTGCAAGTCTCGTGATATTTGAAGGAAGGAGCGTCCGGCTCGACAAAGGTGTTGGAAGCGACCATGCAATTGTTATTTTGTATAAGAGGTGCGAAGAGCCAAACTAGCTAGGCCTATTCATGTTTATACAATTCCACTTTTAGCCCGATTTCGGTTAGGCATAGACAATTTTGCAGTGGATCCCGGCGCAATATACCAGAGCCAGAAACTACGTCAAGCGGGAAGGAAGAGTAGTGTTCAGGTGGAAACAGTGAATGTCTGCGGACTATTGTGAATAGCCGCCTACTGTATGCTGCTATCCCAGTGACCCAACTTCGGCACTACGCGCAGACCTGATAAGTTCCAAGTCCAACTTCCAGACTGTCTGTCCTTATTGTCGTAGCTCGTCCACTCCAACCGGCGTAATAAATTCATATATTTGCGTGCGTGAACTCGGACACTAGCACACATATAAGAACCTCGTCTCTCCTGTCACCTGAGAACCTCGAACTACTATATCTCCATGTTCCCTCTGCTATGGCCATCACTGTGCTAGGAGTGGCAGCGCAGGCTCCTGCGGATAATACAAATGTCTTTTGTGGGCAGATTCAGTACAGAGTCGTTCAACGAAGCAACAAAATCTGATCCGTATTATGGCTGAGTTGTCCTGCCAGGACTCTATCAGTTCTACACTTACCGTACCACATATATCTATGGCACAACTACTCCGTTGTCACAAACAAGGCCTCATCATTTCTTTAACGGTCGCGCCGAAGTACTAGGGTCAATGGTGTGTTCATCATCAGACACAAATGGCACAACCTGGAGGGGCAAGGCGAATGAAATGGCAGACTCATGGTAGCTGGTGTGTAGTTCAGTTTGAATACCTCGATTTGCCGCTTGTCGAATGTTGAGAACGATCCGAATGACGAACACCGGATACAGGGAGTTCACTAAACTAAGTGGGGGGAAGGGAGTTTAGACGCAAGTATAACAGGCAAGTGGCAATTATACTGACGGATCCATCAAAAACTTCATATCGAGCTATAACTTGTGAGTGAATATGATTTTCACTCATTGTATACCAAAAGGCACTTACAGGTGCTGCGATTTTCACGATCATAGTAGTTGCTACAAGGCCTATAAAGATGTCATGAGCACTAAAAGTATTTCTCCACGTCACGGAACCTACAGAGCAGATTAAAGTAATACAGAATACCTACGAAGAAATAGTAGGTACACTGAGCGGAAAATGCAGAATTGTCACTGACCGTCTCTATGAACAACATGCGATAGCTCATTACTATTCCCCAAACGGCCTGTGATCGATAAGGAGATGAATTGCTGACGAAACAATGAATCGTAGAAAGACATGCATGTCTGAAGAGCGCTGAACCCCATAAATGCGAGAATGGCTCAAAATGACCTAAGATTGATGTTACTTTCACGAAAGCAAACCTGACTTACTGGCACTTGACGCTGTCATGAATACGTAAATTGGCCACAAGCCTTCCGAGTCGACCTTGATAATAAAGCACCCCCTGTAACCAGGATATGGAGGAGGTGCATCTGCAGAAACAGTTGAATCAAATAGTGAACAAAGGCTGACCAATATAATATATAAACGCACATTCAATTGTATTGAGAAATCGGGAGGTCATGAAGCCTGAAAAGCAGAGATTTCCGACGGATAAAACCCCGAGCGCAACTCCAACTATTCTGTGTCTATTCCAAACTGCCCATGTTCTAATTGCAATGACGACTTGCGAAAGATCTCACGACTTGGGATATAGACGAGATATCAATGCACAGACACTCACCGTCTGTGAGAAACAGCTGAATCATCATCGACCCTGGTTTACAGGATAAAATCGGTCAACTCGTCAATATCTGAATTCTTACACGCGGTCACAGGAAATATCGTCTTGCAGACTTTGATCGGAATGTCAAGGAATAATTGGTCTGCAAAAAAAAAACAATTCAACTGTATCCTGGACAATCTCAGGCGAGCAAACTTACTATGAAGCAGCAAAATCGTGCTACCGAGTGACGCATACCTGATGACCAAAAATAGCACTTTCGTGTAAGTCCATCGTGAAAACCAGATGAATTCGATCTCCAGGCGCAGGGTCAAGAAGTAATCATATATCTAATCAGAGACATAGTCAAGGGTCGCTTAATGCGACGAGGCCAAGGCACGTACAAGCATGGCAGTAGCGCTAACTGTAGAATCCGTGAGTAGTGAGTCAAACGAGTACGACAAGCACCGTGACCAGCTTCACGCACTATACACAGACTATACAGCAAGTATATCAGTAAGGGGTTTCGTCTTGGAAAACAAACGGACATCAATACCAAGTCTCTTGTGTTTGAGGGTCTTTATGAGCTCGTCAGCGTCCATAATGTTCGCTTTCTGACAGGCTATATTGGAAGAGGGCCGTCGCCGCGCTTGACGACTTGAGTGATGCAAGACAGGGCACCTTTCGTCGTTCCATTATTTTAATAGTGCATGCCGTGAGCGGACCCTGAATTTGTCAACGTATAACCACGCAAGCCGTCAGAAACTGGTTTGTGAGAAAGAAGCGTTGTCAAGAAGAGGCCGTGAAGGACTGCTCGAGCCTTGAAGCTTGAAACTTGAAGGTTTTCAAGTTCGTTATACTGGTATATAAGTTCAAGGTTCACCATTAAAGACCGGCATTGTGGGACCAGCTTGACAGGCCCTTGATGCCTTTAATGGCGAACCTTGATTCCCATTAGATACTTTCAAACGGATTTGATTCTCGAGCACATAATTATGCAATTCAACTGCCAAGCACAAATATCCTACTTGAGCTGGTTTCGGGTAGTAGATAGTTTGCAGTATGGTGAACCAATAATGTGTTGGATGTAAATAAACGAACGCATGTGAACTTGGATCTAGCCGAAGAGGCCTGAACACATTGACCACTTACTACAAAATACTTTCCAGTGTCAACAAATTCTCCCAGAACTTGAACTTGAAGTTTCAAAGGACATTCTGAACAATCCATACCCGACCAGTCTCATCGGACCGTCGCGTCATCCCACACTTCCGCTATACAGTACTACGCCCAACTATTCAATTTATGCGTTATGATCGTAACCGGCACCTGGAGATGTCACTGAAGACTCTGCCAACAAACTACAATCCAAGGGGCGCTCATCAGATACGACCCGAAGAGTCACGGCAGACGCAATAGGCTCGCGGTGGTTGGTTTGTTGTTTAGTCCTTGACCCCTCTTCTATAATGCTGAGACAGACACCGACGACTTCGGAATACCGAAGACAGAATATCCAGTAGGCTTGGAGATGGCCTGAGTCTTCTTACGGAGTTTTACGAGTATATGCCCTATGAGAGTCGATCCGAAGAGAAACCGTAGCAGATTTCAGGGATGCAGCCGCAGCGGCGATGAATTACCTTGGTGGATTCACTTTGTTCACATATAGACGCATGGCACGACGTTTTTCCCTCTGGTGCCCATATAATAATACAAGCACATCGATTTATGGTATAAGCTTACTCTCACAACCAGCACCCCGAGCCTACCTCATTCAAGGTTGTTCCAAGGTATCAATACGATCCATGAACTCCGCGCGGTCACCCACAAACATAAACTGGAGTGGCGTAGCGACTGCGACAGGCTCATGGTACCCGGTGTGCAGCTCAGTTAGCTGGACAGAATTCCCCACTTTTCGGATGTTGAAAACGATCCGGGCGACGAGCACCGGATACATGGAATTCATTAGGCTGAGAGGGGCATTAGGTTGATTGAAGTACGACACATGAAGGATTATTATACTAACGGATCTATCGTGAACTTCATATCACTCTATGAAGCACTTTGGTGAGCGGGGTTTTGATCCATCGCGATTATGGAAAGGAGGTGCTTACGCTTGCAACAATTTTCATTGTCATGCTTGCTGCTGTAACGACTGCCGAAACATCATGAATACGAGACCATTTTTCGCATCTACGGAACGTACAGAGTAGGAAGATGTAGAACAGAATACCTAACGAAAGAATATCAGCTTTCCTTGGAGGCTTGGTCTGGGTCTTAGAATTGCCACCCACCATCTCTATGGATGACATGGGAAAGTTCTGAACTTTTACCATTACGATCTATATATTGTGTGAGGCAGAATGAGTCGTTGACTGCAATAACAAACCACAGGGACGGACAGGATTGAAAGGCGCTGACCCCCATGAGTATAAGGACAGCTACCATTTCCTGAATACACGACATGCCAAAGAATCCAATGAAACGTACTAGCTTCCACTACGGTCGTGTACACGTAGTCTGGCCACAATATTTCTCCAACAGCTTTGATGACAAAACATCCCCTGTATCCTTGGTATGGAGGGGGTGCATCTACACAAGCAGCCGAATCAGCCCATCAATTAAAGTCAACGATTAAAAATTATGAACACACATTCAACTGTAGTGAAAAACTGGGAAGTCCTGATGCAGGAAAATATCAGAATTCCAAGCAATAGAGTCCCAAGTCCGAAACCAAGTATTCTGCTTCTCCGCCAGACCGCCCAGGTTCTGATGGCAATCATTACTTTCGACAAAAGCTACAATTCAGATGGGCGAGAAATAAGTATAAATAAACTTACCCTGTGCAAGAAAAATTACAGCCAGCACTGTATCTGATACATACGTGATTATAATCATCTGATGCATCATCGGCTTTGGAGCATGACTTACATGCTCCCGTAGGGTACATCGTCTCGCACATTTCCACCGATATGTCAGGGAATAATTGATCTGCAAAGTACGTAAACTCCATGCAGGGCAATCGCGGACGATCAAAATTACTATGAAGCAGCATAAAAGTGCCCGCTAGCGCCGTATACCTCATCACCAGAAAGAGTGTTTTTGTGTATGTCCAT
The DNA here is from genome assembly GCA_003313065.1 of Sarcodon sp. MG97. Classification (NCBI taxonomy): domain Eukaryota; kingdom Fungi; phylum Basidiomycota; class Agaricomycetes; order Thelephorales; family Thelephoraceae; genus Sarcodon; species Sarcodon sp. MG97. Next base: position 41,503 of record QGOD01000041.1, read on the forward strand.
CGCGCAGACCAGATGAGCTCGATCTCAATGGGCAGCGTCAATAGGTAGTCGTAGACCTATGGAAAGATCTAGTCAAAACTCGTTAATCCGATGATCCTAAACATACGAATACGGCAGTGGAGCTCACTGCGGAATTGGTCGCGATTAGTAGAACTCAAGTCCAATGAGCACAGGCTATGCGTACTAAACACGTACTATGCATCAAAACCTAGTATATTAATGAATTTTCTTCTTTCCAGGGGAGGGGAACGCACGTCGATACCAAGTCGCTGATGCTGTAGGAACTGGACGAACGTGGCAAATTGGTCCATAATATTCGCCACCCAACAAGCTACTTGCAGAGTGTTATCGCTGTGATGGATTACGCGGGCGATACAGAGAAGAGCACAAAATCTTCGTCCCACTGTCTTTTAGGAACATGGGGGAATCAGAGAGGTCTCTTAAAATAGATATGACGGCTTGGAACCACCTGATTCTCCTACCTAGAAGGTATTAGTTACTAGACAGGGAGAACAGGGGAAGTGTTACGTTCGATTCATGACCCAAGTATCCGAAGTGGTGAATATGAGTTTCACAATGGTGTGATTTTTTGACACGTATAACGTGATGGCATCCGGATTGATGCGGCACATTGGCACAATACATTAGGGCGTTGGAAGTTAGTCGGGCGGTGGTATACGAGCGTTCAAGGCTTTCGTCGGTGCAGGTATGCTAATTGTTGAGGCCAAGACTTGGGCAAAGTGGCTCGGAACCTCTGGGGAACATTGGAAATGCTTATAACCTTCAAAAGCTTGCAAATTTTCAAGCTTTCATTCATTTCGAGCTGCAGATATATCAGGGCGAAGTAAGTGTTAGATTTGTTTTTTCTTTGGGGGGAAGGACGGAGAAATCTTACCGGCAAGGATTAATTGATTACCAGTCAAAGATCCCATGGTCCAATTGACCTCCTCTTCGTAGAGCACCTTTTACGATCCCAAACTGCGCAGTATCTGCTTTCATCGCTGTTTTTTATGATCACCGGTGTATAATTTTGTCACAGTCGCTACATTTTGTGACCGGTTTCATCCCTGACCCTGGTGCCCGAGAAGAGGTCACTGTACTCTCATAGCTAGATATAGTAGAATACTAGTGATGTTTGGGCAAGGTTTTGTCTGAAAGCCAGGCTCAGGCCCAGACTTTGATAGTACTAAGTTGCTGAAGAAAGTCTTTTTTTCTAGTATAAATAAAACATATAATACACTACTAGTATTATACTACAATCATGATATTATTGTCATATTTTTCCTCATTAACAAGAATCTCATTTCAGAAATTCACCTTCTCACTAAGCCCTACTTAGTCTTAACAGATTAAAACATTCTCTAAGGCTGTTTTGAGAGTTAAACAAACCTTGGATTTATGGAAGATTAGGATATATTGGAATAGACATTTGAGATATTATAGAGCTTTAATAATATCTCTCTTCAAGTAACTGCAATATTTATTGATTGTAATCCTAGTAGATGAAAATACCCTATTACTCAATAAAGAGGATGTTATGATCAAAAAAGTCTCAGTACTGTAAGTATATAACAGTAAACACCATGCTAATCTTTTATGATCTTCTTATATATATTAGCTAAGTCACTAAATAACTTGGTTGCTATAGTGCTAATAGTTGTTGAATGACTTGAATTGTAAGTAATTAAGTGGCTTGAGTTTTTATCAGTATCTAAGGCTAGTAATTATTATCTTGAGTATAAAATTTCAAAGAGCTATACTGTATTATAATAAGATTAGATAAAAAAACACTCTGTATCTTGACCAAAAAAGGAAATCAACTCATATATAGAAATAAAGTTGAGAATGATAGCTATACCTGTACAGGGTTTATATATATATGACTATGCTCTAGGCCCTAATAACTAAGCTATTAGTAAAGAGTATAGGTCAGGAGTAAGGATGGGCCTTAGCTGGTATTGGGGTAAAGCTATTCCTAGATAAGATAAGATATCTACCTACTATCTGATGTAATGAATAAAAGAAAAAGAAAAAGGTTGTGTCTAAGCATAGCATTACATTTAAAGAATAGAAAAATAGATCTTTTAGATAAATATAAATAAGTTTTAGTACTCTAATATCTAAATTGTTGCAAGCCTATTATCAACTCATTCTAGATACATACTATAGTATGAGGTAGTTTTAAAGAAAATATTAACAATAATCAAACATTCTATAATCAAAGAGGATAAAATGTAAAGTATGAAATAGAATGTGAAATATAGATAAATATGCAAAATACAAAGAGATGTGAGATAATAATAATAAGATATAAAGGCTGGCAGTATCATATCTTGTTCCAAAGTGCCTTTAGAACTCCATTCAGACTTCTGTTATTATCATTCTTACTATTTTATCTTCTAAGCATTTGTCCTTTATTTATTAGTTTAGTTAGTCCAATTAGTTATTAGTCTTATACTATCTTTCTCTTCAGAACTCCTATATATTAACCCCTATATGTACTCCTTTAAGTCTTGCCTTAGTAGTACTAGTTTATACAGCTTACATCTGGATTTTGAGAAAAAATAGATAAGGCTATATAAGGCTATATAATGTATAATATGTACAATTCTTATATATAATATTATAATATTATTTAAAGGATGGTAGTGTTTGCAGAATTCACAAGATCTATCAGAATTGGACAACTTATAATCCATTATCAAACAATGTCAGAAAGGCAAGTCTAGATAAGAAATAATTAAAATTAAAATTCTATTTTCTACTTTTATTCTCTTATAGCCCTGTTTGTTATATTTATTTCTTGATGGAGACAAACAGTACGCAGCGATATAATTCGAGACGGAGTTGGTAAGATTGAGAAAAGCAACCATGTCTGGAGTAACTGAACAGTTGTTCGCCTGATACACAGAAGGATTCCATAGTCCATCTCCTTGGGGGGTGAAACAGGCTATCCCAGGCGGGAAATAGTAAGTGCCAGTGTAAATAGTGTTATTGGACATATTAAATAATAGTTTGCGGCAGTAGTTCAAGACTTAGAATTCTAAGTTAGGAGTATCTAGTTAGATTAAATAAGAAAGAAAAGACCCTAAGCTCTGATCATGTGAACAGTGTATCTATATTCCTATATCAGCTGAGATGTAACTATATACTGAGATAAGATATGATAACTACTTAGATAAAAATTAAAATAGTCTATATTATACTACTATACTTTTCTATTTTGATTTTGATTTTGATTATTGTTTTTGTGATTTTAGTGATATTTCTAAAAATTTTAATGCTATCTAAAACTCATTTCTTAGCCCATTTTACTAGTGATATTTTTACCTTTCTAGTTTAGTTTTAGTACAACTTTTAGCTATAAAAACCTATACTATACCTAGGAAATCCTACTCTCCAAAGTTCTAATTTTATTCAAGTTTTGAGTTCTTGTGATATTTAATTTGATTACATGTTTTCACCCTCATTATTATCTCTTATTATTGACTTTAGCTTTCTTCTTATCTTGCACTTTATTCTGATTCTTTTATCTTAAAATCTCATACTCTTTTGATCTTATATTGCAACTACAGTATCTATAAAAGATTTATAGATAGTTTATATCTCTTATATTTATTTGCAACTTCTAGTTGATCTTTCAGACCTGGCTATTATTAAGTTGGACTTTTCAAAATACTCTCACATTAACCTTAGATCTCTTATATTAGCTATAGGTATATAGTGATCTTCTTGACTATTACTAGATCACACATACTATATTAGTAGAATATCCTAAGAGTAATTAGAATAATAAATGAAGAGTAATAACTAGGAGTAGATTAGAAACTAATAATAAAAACTAAACTAAGAAATGATATACTGAGAGATCCTATATGATAAGATACTAATATAACTAATAGAAAGTCTAGAAAAAAGTCTAGAGAGACTTGAGAAAAAGGAAGAATGAAAAAAAGGAGGAGTTTAGGAGAAATTCTAATAGAAGATGGAGAATGGACTATGATAGCATTTGACAAAATATAAAAACAAATTGTTGTTAATTCTATACTATATGATAAGTGTATATTATAGTAATTTCATGTGCTAAGCTTGCTCTATACTTTTTCTGCTTTATTATTAAATAATATACTCTTTACTTCTGTTAGGATTTCCTCAATTATCATTGATTCAAACTCAGACTACTATTTCTGATCACTCATTATGTAGTAAACATATAGCTA
>QGOD01000380.1:11093-22511 GCA_003313065.1 Sarcodon sp. MG97
ACCTACTGCGTCAATGTCGACAAAAGAACCGGCTGTATTGATTGTACGTTTCTAACCTGTCGTGCTACGCTGACGTTGTCGTCTTCTTCACAGGTAGGGGCTGGACCGTGTGGGCTTGTACTAGCTCTCACCCTCTTACAAAATGGCGTGCCAGTTCGTATTATTGATAAAACAAGCACTGTGGCCGTTGGTCAAAGAGCTTCAGGCATAATGGTCAGCGCGCCCGAGTCTTGCTCCATGCTCGTTTATCTGGATTTTTTGGTCTGCTTTTAGCCTCGCTCGTTGGAGCTTTACAGATCTCTAGGCGTTCTTCCAGATTTATTGAGACTACATCTCTCCGTTCCTTATATCAGAACATGTGAGCCTGGCACAGGTATAGACAAGGTTATTTCTGTCCTTAACGCCTCTCCATATATGGCTCCGACTCCGGACTGTCCATACGTAAGTTCTGCAAGCTCTTGATCGTAGTTGAACCCAAGTAATCAATTCTTTTATATATACTTTCAGCTCAATCCTATCCTGGTGGGTCAGGGCCGAGTAATGACCATCTTGGGCGAGCATCTGAACAAATATGGATGCAAAGTCGAATTTAACACGGAGCTCAAGACCTTAGAACAATATGATGACCATGTTGTTGCTCACCTGGTCCACACAAAGGGTGGAACGGGAATCAAAGAGGATGTGAGAGTAGGCTATGTTGTAGGTGCTGACGGCGGCCACAGTGAGTTTCATGATCATCGAAGGCATTCAATGTTGGTATTTTTGCTGATAGTTGTTTCTAGGCGTCGTAAGGAAGCAGCTAGGTCTGTCGTTTTCTGGAGAAACTCGCAATGGAGAACATTTGGTTATCGCGGACGTGCGGCTAAAGGGGATTGATAACAGGGTATGCATATCGTTATTTGGCCTCAAGTATCTCACCAATCTACTCATAGTTTTGGAATATGTGGGGAGACTTTAACAGCGGATTGCAAGTAAACCTTACTCACCTTTGAGCGTGTATTCTGACCATGACCTAGTGTAATGATCCGACCAACTGAAAGACACGCCAATGACGAATTTTGGATGACTGTCGCGGGGTATGATATCGACTGGCCTACGCTATCAACACAACCAGAGGAATTCGCCAAGTTTGTTCGGGAATTGACTGGCATGCACTCTTTGGACTTTCAAGAGTTTCTCACTCTCAATTATTACCGGTAAGTCAATCGTGGAAACAATTTTTTGTTGAATTATTTCAAATACATTATAGGATAAATATACGCATGATAGAAAAGTTTGGACAAGGGAGAGTTTTCATTGCTGGAGGTTATTCCTTACTTCAATCAGTCATACGATACACTGATGATATTTTCTAGACGCTGCTCATATACATAGCTTCACTGGTGGACAGGTAAGATATTAATGCCAACTGCCATTGCCCAGCACCTTTCCCATAACTTATTCTCAACAGGGAATGAACTCCAGCATCCAGGACGCCTTCAACCTTGGGTGGAAACTTGCTCTGGCTGTGAAATCCCAAGCGTCCGCAAACCTGCTAGAAAGTTATACCTCCGAGCGAGTTCCTATCATCGTCAGCCTTCTGCGTAAAACGACGGAGCTCTTGAACAAGGTCGTTTCCCGAAACCCTGAAGAATCGACAGAAAACGATCCGGGTTGGCGACGGGGTTCAGATCTCTACCAGCTGGATATCAATTATCGAGGAAGTTCTTTCGTGGTCGACGAGTTGGATGCACAATCAGATAAGGTTGAGTCCCGAGTGAGGGCTGGGGATCGAGCTCCTAATGCACCTGGAATTATCCCATTGGTGGTTGGTCTGAAACCAGGCTCCTCAGAATTATTCGATATCTTCAATCCTTCCCAACACACTGCTCTTATTTTCTCTCTTGGTGACGAAGATATCACTGCTTACATTTCTGCTCTCCAGGAGTATCCTACTGGCACGATGTTTACGGTCATGATAATGCCAAAAGGGTATACCAAACGGGATGAGATATCAGAACCAGGACCGGTTGTGGTGTTGGATAATCATGAGTATTGCTGGACCACGTATCCGACATCTGAAGGAGCGAAAGTCGTGATTGTTCGTCCGGATGGGTATGTAGGGGCGATCGCACACAGTGTGAAAGGGATAGAAAGGTACAGGGAATCGGTCTTCGGTACCAATGTGCAGTCTCTATTGTAGTCTGTCAATCGTGAATCTTCAAGTTTCCTATAATCCCATTACCAGGCAGCAAAAACTATATAGAAAAATTTTGCATGGGTGGGAAATTATTAGTACTCCAGTGCACGCTTTGGTGTTTTAATTCCAACTGAGACGGACGGACAAACGGACTTGCGCTCAAAATAGCAGGCGGCGCCATGTATTTGTTGGATACTAACCTCCGTTGTTTAGATACTTCGAATGCTGGAGTCACCTTAATTTCCGCAGGAGAAGAAAAGGACGGGTGCCAAATGAACACATGAAAAGCGAAACGACTCACGAGCAGTATGAGATATTGTGGGGGTTGAAAGGATGATGGCTTGGCTTGAACAAGAGTTCCATGGTGAGACGTACAGATTTTTCGTCTGTCGACCAGAGTGTCCGACTCGTGCTTTGATGCAAAGATCTAGGGAGCAAAGTGTGGAAAATGCCGAGGGAGATGGTGTACATTCGATATCGCAAAGGAAGTATACGTCCACGTCCTGCATTACTTATCACTACTGTAGTGGGAGAGGCTGTTTGGCATCAACTACAAACCTGCCAGCGACAGAAACGCTGATCTGCAGGGTCGCAAAAGCAGATGGCTTTCTTGATATATATATATGAGTATGGTTCTGATGATGCAAATCAAGGATGTCCTGTGATAATGGAACGACTCAGTGGTCGATGGACCGAAGCAGCATTGAATACTAGGCAGAAAATGGAGGAGGGCTGTTTGATTAGAAGACTAATATCGCCATGTGCAGCCTGCCAGTTGACATTATCTGCGTGAAGAATAGAAAGTCGGTTCAAGTCGCGCACTATGGCAAAACTTGTCAAAAGCTCATCTCGTACTGAAATGGATTGAATTACGTCATCGAGAGCTGCTTCGTGTCGCACTATGACTTTCAAGTTCATTCAAGGCGAGGAGCTTATCAGTGTGCGTTAGAAGGTGACTAGGACTGATTGTTACAGGTGCGGACGGTTTACTTCCGGCGAGTCTGGCTCATGCTTGGTTTGAATGGCTCGAGGAAACCCTGATGCTTATCATAATACCGCTATCACGATACTACGGTAGTATCTATTGAATGCATGGCGATAACATCAAGAAGTCGAGTTTCTCATCGGTTTGTCCGTCAGAGATCAGTCATGCCTCTGATTGAACAAAAGGCTCCGAGTCGTCCATTTAAAAATGATCATCTTTACAGTCTATTGTCAGATAACTTTCTGCAAACCAAGTTTTTTATTCACCTGTGGTAATGTTGACCAAAGAACCAGCTGTGTTGATCGTACGTATCTAACCTCTCTATTGGCACTACACTGATATCCGTTGTCTACAAATAGGTGGGGGCTGGACCGTGTGGGCTTGTACTCGCTCTCACCCTCTTACAGAATGGCGTGCCCATTCGCATCATTGATAAACTGGACACCACTGCTGTTGGTCAAAGAGCTTCATTTATAACGGTTAGTGCGCCCGAGCCTTGCTCCATCTGGATTTTTTTATACAACCTTGGTCTTAGCCTCGCTCGTTGGAGCTTTACAAATCTCTAGGTGCCCTTCCAGATATATTGAGACGACATATTCCCATTCCTCCCATGAGGAGATGCGAGCTTGGTAAAGGTGTGGATAAAGTTATTTCTGTCCTCGACACTTCCCCATACACTGCCCCAACGCCGGACGTTCCGTATGTGAGCTTTACATGCTTTTGAATGCAGTCGATCCTCAGCACCGATGCTAATATGTACTCGTAGCCCAATCCTATTCTTGTGGGTCAGAATAGAGTAATGACTGTCCTGAGCGAGCATTTGAACAAATATGGATGCAAAGTCGAGTTCAGCACAGAGTTGAAGACCCTTGAGCAATATGATGACCATGTTGTTGCTCACCTGGTCCACACTAGAGATGGAATGGAAATCAAGGAGGACTTGAGAGTAGGCTATGTTGTAGGGGCTGATGGTGGCCACAGTAAGTTTCATGATGATGATGACTTCAAGACTGATATCTTCTTAATAATTATTTCTAGGTATCGTAAGGAAGCAACTAGGTCTGTCGTTTTTGGGAGAAACTCGCTACGGACAACATTTAGTTATCGCAGACGTGCGGTTAAAGGGAATCGATAATAGAGTATGTATGTTTTGATGTCGTTCTTTGGCTTTAAGTATCTCACTGACCTATTCACAGTTTTGGAATATGTGGGGAAACTTTAGCGGCGGGTTGTAAGCAAACCCCACACTCTTTTCATCATATAAGAGGTGCCTGACTGCGATCAAGTGTAATGATCCGACCAACTGAAGAATATGCAAATGACGAATTTTGGTTGACTATCGCAAGCAACGATCTCGACTGGCCGACGCTATTAACCCAACCAAAAGAATTCGCCAAGTTTGTTCGGGAACTGACTGGCATGCACTCTTTGGACTTTCAAGAGTTTCTCACCCTCAGCTACTACCGGTACGTCAATCATAGAAACCCTTTTTATTGACTGCTTCTAAACACATTATAGGATAAATATACGCATGATAGAAAAGTTTGGACAAGGGAGAGTTTTCATCGCTGGGGGCTAGTCCGTTTTTCTAATCAGTCATACAATGCACTGATATTCTTTTCTAGACGCTGCTCATATACATAGCTTCACTGGCGGACAGGTAAGGCATTGTGCTACCGTAATTACCTAGCACTTTTCTTATAACATTCTCAACAGGGAATGAACTCTAGCGTTCAGGACGCCTTCAATCTTGGGTGGAAACTTGCTCTGGCTGTGAAATCCCAAGCGTCCGCAAACCTGCTAGAAAGTTATACTTCAGAGCGAGTTCCTATCATCGTCAACCTTCTGCGTAAAACGACGGAGCTCTTGAACAAGGCTGTCTCCAATACCCATGAAAACAAGACAGAAAACGATTCGACTTGGCGAAGGGGTTCGGATCTCTATCAGCTGGATATCAATTATCGAGGAAGTTCTGTCGTGTTTGACGAGTTGGACTCACCGCAGTCGAATAAGATCCAGTCACGAGTGAGGGCTGGGGATCGAGCTCCTAATGCGTCTGGAATTATCCCGTTGGTTGCTGGTCTGAGACCAGGCTCCTCAGAATTGTTTGATATTTTCAATCCTTCCCAACACACTGCTCTTATTTTCTCTCTTGGTGACGAAGATATCACTCCTTATATTTCTGCTCTCCTGGAGTACCCTACTGGCACGATGTTTACGGTCGTGATAATGCCAAAAGGATATACCAAGCGGGATGAAATGTCAGAGTCCGGACCGGTTGTGGTGTTGGATAGTCATGAATATTGCTGGACCATGTATCCGACATCTGAAGGAGCGAAAGTTGTGATCGTTCGTCCAGATGGGTATGTAGGGGCAATATTACACAGTGTGCAAGGGATAGAAAGGTACAGGGCATTGGTGTTTGGTACCAGCATGCAGTCGCCATTGTAGGTCCGTCATCCACAAACTTGTTCGAATGAGTTGTCCTATCAGCAGTAGCATTCATTGACGCTGTATATGTACATTATCATTTGCCCAAGCTGTTTTCTGGAACTTTCGGAATAAACGTATCTGTACTCCTTCAGCTTCGTGCGCTGTATGACGTCTCCTTATATTTAACAAAAAAGCTCTCCATTCTCCATAAGACACATCATCTATTCGTAAAACAGAGCACAGTTCCAATTCGTAAATCTTCGAGTTTCCTCTAACCCCACTACCAAGCAGCAAAAACTAACTATATAGAAAACGGCTGCAGTTTGTATAGGTGGAAAACGTTATCAGTACTCCAAAGTGTGCATTTGGTGTTTTAACTCCAAGTGAGAAGGACAGATGAACGGATGAACGAACTTGCGCTCAAAACGGCGGGCAGCGCCATTTATTTGTTGGATACTCACCTCCGTTGTTCAGGTACTTCAGATATTGGAGCCACTTTAATTTCCACAGGAGAGGAAAAGGATGGGCGCCAATTGAACACATGAAAAGCGGGCGAAACGATTCATGAGTAATATGAGGGTTGAAGGGATGGATGGCTTGGCTTGGACGAGGGCTTCGTGGTGAGACGTATAGATTTTTTGTCTGTCGGGTGTATCGGTATGAAGTGTCACAAGGGTGTGCGACTCTGGCTTGGTTGTATAGTAGACAGAGATTTAGGGAATGTATGGGAATATAGTGCGTACCACGCTCTGTATTACTTACCACCACCATAGTAGGAGAAGCCGCTTGGCATCAACTACAAACCTGCCAGCGACCGAAATGCTGACCTGCAGGATCGCAAAATAAGATGGCTTTCTTGATATATATATATGAGTATGGTTCTGATGATGCAAATTGAGGATGTCCTGTGATAATGGAACGACTCAGTGTTTATTGGACCAAAGCAGCACTGAATACTAGGCAGAAGATGAAGGAGAGCCATTTGATTAGAAGACTATATATCATCATGCGCAGCCTACCAGTCGACATTATCTGAAGAGTAGAAAGTCTGAGAACGACAAACCTGTTCAATGGGCCGCTCAAGTCACGTACTGTGTGGCAAGACTTGTCAAAAACTCATCTAGTACTGAAATGGATTGAATTACGTCATCGAGAGCAGTGGCAGTCACGGCGTCAGTGTGACTTTTACGTTCACTCAAGGTATGTATGTCCCAGCGGCGAGGTGTATCAGTACGGCGTTAGAAGATGACTAGAACTGATTGTTGCAAGTGTAGGCGGTTTACTTCCGGCTAGTCTTGCGCGCGATTTGGTATGAATGGCCCAGGGAAACCCTGATGCCCCGATCTTATCATGATACCACTTACGATACTACAGTAGTATCTATTAAACGCATGGCGATAACATCAAGAAATCGAATTTCTCATCGGCTTGTCCGTCGGAAATCAATCACGCCTCTGATTGAACAAAAGGCTCCGAGTCGTCCATTTAAAAACGATCCTCTTCACAGTTCATTGAGTTTATTGGCAAATAACTTTCTGCCAGCCGAATTTTTTATTCACCTATGGCAATGTTGACCAAAGAACCAGCTGTGTTGATCGTACGTATCTAACCTCTCGATTGGGACTACACTGATGTTCATTGTCGTTTTTACAAATAGGTGGGGGCTGGACCGTGTGGGCTTGTACTCGCTCTCACCCTCTTACAGAATGACGTGCCCATTCGCATTATTGATAAACTGGACACCACTGCCGTCGGTCAAAGAGCTTCATTTATAACGGTTAGTGCGCCCGAGCCTCGCTCCATCTGGATTTTTTTATACAACCTTGGTCTTAGCCTCGCTCGTTGGAGCTTTACAGATCTCTAGGTGCCCTTTCAGATATATTGAGACGACATATTCCCATTCCTCCCATGAGGACATACGAACTTGGTAAAGGTGTGGACAAGGTTATTTCTGTCCTCGACACTTCCCCATACACTGCCCCAACACCGGACGTTCCGTATGTGAGCTTTACATGCCCTTGAATGTAGTTGATCCTTAGTATCGATGCTAATATATACTCGCAGCCCAATCCTGTTTTTGTGGGTCAGAATAGAGTAATGACTATCCTAGGCGAGCATTTGAACAAATATGGATGCAAAGTCGAGTTCAGCACGGAGTTGAAGACCCTTGAGCAATATGATGACCATGTTGTTGCTCACCTGGTCCACACTAGCGATGGAATGGAAATCAAGGAGGACGTGAGAGTAGGTTACGTTGTGGGGGCTGATGGTGGCCACAGTAAGTTTCATGATGATGATGACTTCATGATTGATATCTTGTTAATAATTATTATTCTAGGTGTCGTGAGGAAGCAACTAGGTTTGTCGTTTTCGGGAGAAACTCGCTATGGACAACATTGGGTTATCGCAGACGTGCGGTTAAAGGGAATCGATAATAGAGTGAGTATGTATGTTTTGATGTCGTTCCTTGGCTCTAAGTATCTCACTGACCTATTTGCAGTTTTGGAATATGTGGGGAAATTTTAGCGGCGGGTAAGTAAACCCCACACTCTTCTAAAAATGCACGCGTGTGCCTGACTGTGACCAAGTGTAATGATCCGACCAACTGAAGAATATGCAAATGACGAATTTTGGTTGGCCCTCGCGGGTAACGATCTCGACTGGCCGACACTATCAACCCAACCAGAAGAATTCGCCAAGTTTGTCAGAGAACTGACTGGCATGCACTCTTTGGACTTTCAAGAGTTTCTCACCCTCAGCTACTACCGGTACGTCAATCGTGGAAACATTCTTTTGTTGATTTCTTTCGAACACATTATAGGATAAATATACGCATGATAGAAAACTTTCGACAAGGGAGAGTTTTCATTGGTGGAGGCAAGTCCGTTTTTCTAATCAGTCATAGAATACACTGATATTCTTTTCTAGACGCTGCTCATATACATAGCCTCACTGGTGGACAGGTAAAATATTATGCCAACCGTAGTTGCCCAGCACCTTGCCCATAACTTATTCTCAACAGGGAATGAACTCCAGCATTCAGGACGCCTTCAATCTTGGGTGGAAACTTGCTCTGGCTGTGAAATCCCAAGCGTCCGCAAACCTGCTAGAAAGTTATACTTCAGAGCGAGTTCCTATCATCGTCAATCTTCTGCGTAAAACGACGGAGCTCTTGAACAAGGCTGTCTCCAATAATCCCGAAAACAAGACAGAAAACGATTCGACTTGGCGAAGGGGTTCGGATCTCTATCAGCTGGATATCAATTATCGAGGAAGTTCTGTCGTGTTTGACGAGTTGGACTCACCGCAGTCGAATAAGATCGAGTCACGAGTGAGGGCTGGGGATCGAGCTCCTAATGCGTCTGGAATTATCCCGTTGGTTGCTGGTCTGAGACCAGGCTCCTCAGAATTGTTTGATATTTTCAATCCTTCCCAACACACTGCTCTTATTTTCTCTCTTGGTGACGAAGATATCACTCCTTATATTTCTGCTCTCCTGGAGTACCCTACTGGCACGATGTTTACGGTCGTGATAATGCCAAAAGGGTATACCAAGCGGGATGAAATGTCAGAGTCCGGACCGGTTGTGGTGTTGGATAGTCATGAATATTGCTGGACCATGTATCCGACATCTGAAGGAGCGAAAGTTGTGATTGTTCGCCCGGATGGGTATGTAGGGGCAATAGCACGGAGTGTAAACGGGTTAGAAACTTACAGGGCGTTGGTGTTCGATACCAATGCGCACCTCTGATCCAATAGTTTCTCTACTTATATACATGAATTATAGATGGGTCAAGTACTTTTGTCGGAAACAGCTGCATGTAATCTCCCGGCCTCACTGCGTTATATACGCTACATACGATATGTGTTCATAAATGTAGTACAGTATTCCATTTGTGGTATTCACGACATCGTAATTCGTCAATGATTCGATTCCATGATCCCATCACCGAGCAACAAAGAGCCGAACTACACAATTCAGACCCCGAAGTCAGTATGAACCAAAGCATTATATCCCCTTCACCCATAGACACAGACACATCCTCTTCAGGTATTTGGCAGCGCGCACCGTTATTCGCACCCGATAATATTTTTCATATCAATCTTCCAGAAGTGAGTCGAATTCATTACTTGCCCACAAAAAGTCCCACATATTATGATTCTCTTGGGAGACGACTTGCTGGCTCCTTTTTGCTTGGCTGGCTTGATCGATGAAGTCGCAGCATTGTTCCTCGCATTTGCGCTCTACGACCCTAGCCAGCCATGATACAAATTCTTCTACAGTTCAAGGCGTATATCGGCGTAATGGGCAAGCTTTCTTGTTAGGGAATTATGCTTTGCATTTTCTGATGCTGCATGATACTCTTTTGCACGCATCGTGCCCACTCAATAGAACATGGTTGGCAAACTTATCCTCATGTAAGATCTCGGAGACCTGGCATCACCACAGGTCACAGGTTTAACATATGCAACCTGATGTTGTTGCCCAATTGCATCTTCAAGAGTCTTGGGGGCCTGTCAGTTTGCTGTCGTCTTTTCCAGTGCAGCGACTATTTGTATGGGGGCCAAGAAGAAGGATAGGAACTATGGGAAAGAATTCGGCGACAAGTATTCCAGCAGGGCGATGGTGGTTCCATTCCGTTCATGTTTTAGCCTCGGCTGTGTCAAAAAAGTGGTCAGGTAGATGAAGACCCCCTGGGCAAGATCATTCCTAGATAATTCACTGCCATCCACCAAAGCAGGACCCGAGAAGAAACGCAGGTGTGTTATTGTCTGGAGGACGTCAAAGCCTTGTTGGATAGGACGTGTATTTACTGGACAGTCCTTTGGATGTTATAACGTAGTTCGGAATAGGCGTATGATGCAGAGATATAGTCCTTCACGAGCACTCTGGGTCCTCGTAGTGTGAAAGAATGAGCACGAAGACGACTCACCCCAGCTGCCCTTGCTAGCAAGCCCTTGGGTGTCCAGATGTTGACCCTAGTATCATGTAGGCTTCAAGAAGCGGGATGTAGCATCGCCGGTCCGACTCTCCGACATCACGGCGATAGCTAGCCCAACCAAGAATCTGGAATTTTTTCACAACTTGAGGAAGTTTTTTTGAACAGGAAAATATGACACATTGAAGAGAGGGCCGCTCACCATCTGAAACACAGTGCATGCCCACAGGTAATGTTGGACCGTCGCGACACGCGCCTCGAACTTCATACATAAATCCTCTCGGGCAAGCACCAGAATATGCGTTTAACTCGCTTTTTGAAGGTGTAGATGAGTAGCGAATAACGATGCACGCTGTGTTTTAATTATTCGGGCAATACAACTAGCAAAGAAATGTTCTTGACTCACAAAACTGTCTCGTATATCGCTCAATCTTGGGGGACAAGATTCTCCTGTTGCGTCATACTATGTTGACGTAGACGCCCAAACGGAAGCTGCGAGTACTCACTGACATATTCGACGACAAATCCCGTTGTCTAGCTAAATTTTAGGCTAAGATAATTCACCGCCATCCACGGTGTACACCACACTAGCATCCTACAGTCAAGTGTTGTTTCCGACTCATCTGCAAGGGCCATCCTGTCACGTTTTAAAGCTAAATCTTGATTGAAGGGTAGAAAGTAACTGCTTGGTGAGATCTCCGACGCGCTAGATTCAAGAAATTTTGACGTTCGCGACGTCGCTTTGTGTAGCTGTTCGCTGGGGAATGACAATTGGGATGCTCCTGGAAAGATAGCAGTTACAGCGACCATCCCAGAGTTGGACGCTGATATCGCTTTGATGATGCGGATCAAGGCGGGAATTTTACCACGGAAATAGCCTA
>QGOD01000388.1:2240-27980 GCA_003313065.1 Sarcodon sp. MG97
GAGTACAGTCTTTAAGTACTTGGTTTGTGTAGAAAAGTTCAAAACACGTGCGCGCTCCCTGTGGTTCTTGATAAAAATTCTTGCAATTAAGCAAAAACCTGTGGTCGCTCTCACACATAGTCCCGATGCTACGCCCTGGTCTGGCTGAAGAGCCTCCAAGAAAACGTCTTCGTGCGGAGGAGAGTCCTCCCAAGCAGAGTGCACCAAAACAACCTAGACTTTTTGCTCCTTTTCGTGCATTGGGTCTAGTAACAACTAATGTACCATTCGTGTTGCAAACCCGTTCCTACAAAGGCTCCACAGATGGTCCTAAAATACACCTTTTAACTTGCTTGGGAAAGAGCTGGGCTCTATGGGAAGGCGGAAAGATGACGCTTCTATTTATCGGTTAGAGCATGCCTCTACGCTGTTCGACTCACAGACCTTACCATTTCAGAACAGGTACTGAAGCTCCTCACCAGATCAGTTCTATAGCCATGGATGGCAATGCTATATGGGTTACTTCCGGTCCTCATATCATCAAATATTCACGCGGAAAAGAGGTCGGTTTGTGTTCGACGTATGGCAATCATCCCATGACAGGCTTCCTCTAGGTTCTACGCATGACTAATCCATTAGATATGAACCTCTCCTCTATTATTCTGTTTGGTCCTCAGCTTCTCGCACTCTCGGAAGATGGCACACGTCTATTTGTATGGGATACAGTCGAAGAGACTTTACAATGTTCGGTGCAATTTGATCCTGGATTCACCGCAACTTCAATGATCCATCCCGCAACATATTTAAACAAAATTCTTGTTACAAGCAGTCAGGGATCAATGCAATTATGGAATATCCGAACGCAGTTCGTAAATGCGTTTCTGTATCAACCACACGGACTTATCTATTGTGTTTTAGAACATGCATACACAAATTTCCCCCAGATAGGCTTTCGACTTCATCTCAGAACGGTTTCTCTTTCCAACCTATCATTGCTATTGCACAATCCCCTGCAATTGATGTGATTGGTATTGGTTTTGCATCGGGAGAAATCTCTGTCTATGACGTGCGCGCGGACGAGAAGCTGATGCGGATGTTCATGCAAGATGGTGATATACGTGCACTGGCTTTTCGTAGTGGTCTGTTGGACGCTCACCATCATCGTTCTTTGACTGACTTCTTCACTACAGATGGACAGCCAATTCTTGCTACCGCTAGTTCGGCGGGCCATATTGCTCTTTGGGACCTCAACGCTGGTGGTCAGCTTCTTCATGTCGTGCGTGGCGCCCATGATGGTGCAGTGACGGCGGTGGAATGGATTCCGGGTCAGCCCGTACTTATTAGCTCAGGAGAGGACAACAGCGTTAAAGTATGTATTCATTCACACCTGGTGACTCCTGAATAACGTGTTTGTCATTCAGCAATGGTTATTTGATTCTCCGACATCTGCACCTCGCTTACTGAAATATCGTTCAGGCCATCACGCACCTCCCCACCTGATACGCTATTATGGGGATGATGGCAAGCAGCTCTTAAGCGCTTCGAGAGATCGTAGCTTAAGGTGCACCTCCGTGGTGAGAGATTCGCGCTCGTTTGAACTTTCACAAGGTGGGTTGGTGTTCCAGAGGTATGTACTCCTACTGAGACTATACTTAGGTTCCCTTGCGAAAAAGGCTACGAACTTGTCAATACCTGTTACATCCTTGAAATTCTCTCCCATTGTTGCAATGTCATACTCTATTGCAAGATCAAAAGACTGGGACGACGTCGTCACTGCACATTCCGAGGATCCTTTTGCTAGATCCTGGACGGTATTGAACAAGAAGTTAGGAAATCACACCTTCAGATTTGCATCTGAAGACGAAAAGAAGAAGACCCAAGTCGGGGCAGTCAAGGTATTATATCGTTCGCATACTAGTATATTTTGCGCTTACCATAGCCCACAGAGCATTTGCGTCACTACTTGTGGAAATTTCTGTCTGGGTAGTACTTCTACTGGAATTATACAAATGTGGAACATGCAATCAGGTATCATGCGAAGAAGTTTTGTACTTGGACCTCACCCTGAAGCCTGCGAAAAATCACATTTTACCAGTGGCTCCAGGAAAAAAAAGGAGCAGCGAAGCGTAACTGGGTTAGCCACAGATCCTCTTAACCGGATTGTCATAGCAAGTACCTTGGATGGTACCATTAATGTGAGTACTGCCAGCAGATCCTCTACTCCTCTGCTGACGAATATATCCAATCTCATCCTCAGTTTTTTGACTTCCATACTGCTAAGCTGGAGCATACTCTAGTACTTC
This sequence comes from Sarcodon sp. MG97, assembly GCA_003313065.1. Taxonomy (NCBI): domain Eukaryota; kingdom Fungi; phylum Basidiomycota; class Agaricomycetes; order Thelephorales; family Thelephoraceae; genus Sarcodon; species Sarcodon sp. MG97. The sequence goes on from QGOD01000388.1 coordinate 4,523, forward strand.
CTTCTCTGACTACATCTATAATGTTGCAGCGAGATAGTGGGCTGCTGGCCGCTATTTGTGATGACTTGAAAATCCGTGTAATTGACGTTGAGACCCGGCGGATTGTGCGGGAATTACGTGGCTTTGGTGGCAAAATTCTTGATATGGTTTGTTGACTTGTTCTTATAGTTGCACTTTTTACAGAATGCTCTTAGACCTTCTCTCCAGACTCAAGATGGTTGATTGCCACGTCCCTTGATTCAGTCGTGCGGACTTTTGACATACCTACAGGCCGCCTAATAGACGCCTTTAGGACGACAAGTGTTGCCACAAGCATTTCATTTTCCCCGGCGAACGATTTTCTAGCAACATCTCACGAAGACAGTGTTGGAATTTACCTCTGGTAGAACAACTTCGTTACATGTTACGTTATCGCTGATTCGCATGTTCAGGGCAAATCGTGCACAATACACACAAGTATATCTTCAAACTGTGTCGGAGGAGGACGTTACAGACATAGATCTCCCCTTGATGCAAGGAGATGACGAAGGCGAAGGCAAGTTTTCAACCCTTACAACAGTTTTGTCAAGTCCTGATAGTCTCGAGTAGTCTTGGAGGCTCTATCTGTACCAGAAAAGAAGAATGATCTCTTCGCCTCTCCTGAACAGCTTGCTGAAGAGCTCGTTACCTTGACATTGTTACCTCGCTCACGTTGGCAAACATTACTCAACCTAGAGGTTATCCAAGTACGCGCTGCGTGGCTATATTTTATAGAAGACAACTGACTTGGATGATTAGCAACGCAACAAACCAAAAGAACCGCCAAAACCACCGGAGAAGGCACCGTTCTTTTTGCCAACCCTGCCCGGAGTCGAACAAAGATTCGTCATCGAACAGAAAGAAAACAATGTTCAAAGTCAAGAACAGAGTAGAAGACTGCACAAGGCAACCGGTAACTCTGAAAGCGTGTTTGTGAAAAAACTAACAGGGGAAGATGCCGAAGGATATCGTGAGTCGAACTGATTGCCAGACTCTTGGGAAGGTATTAATATCGACTTGTGTCGCAGACGAGGAGTTCTTTAATCACATTAAAACTTTATCACCGGCGGCTGTAGATTTGGAGCTGCGTTCTCTGGTTGCACTGGATACTCTGGGGCGATTCCTGAATGCATTAACACGACGGTTACGTTCCAGGCGAGACTTCGAGGCAGTCCAAACGTACCAAAGTGTGTTTTTGCGTGTACACGGAGAGCTACTTGTGGGTAATCCAGAGCTGCGAAAGCAAATGGAGATACTGTTAGATGCCCAGCGAAGTGAAAGTGAAAGAGTGCTTGGACTGATTACATCGTCTCTAGGTACATTAGATTTTGTTAGAGATCCACTGTAATCATGGCGACAATATCCTAATTTAGTAACCGAGTACACTTCTAGTATTCCTCGCGATACTCAAGAACTACTTACACACCCGCACGAACCACGACACGGATCTGTGTATACTGTATCAGATAGAAAACGGAAACGGCAAATCACGTCCCAGCGAAGACACGAACGATATGCCCTCCACGTCGTCCACTAATGACACCCCGTCACAACCAAGCCATCTACTCGGCAGCGAAACCGACATGTTCTCTATCAAAGCCTTGTCTATTTCCTTCGCATTAGCTGCGTTGGCGCTGTTAGGTACGTAGATATGCGCCCTGTTATTTCGCCTCGTATTTATTCAAGTTCTTTCACTCCGCAAGCGGTTACACTACTCGCTCGCAGAAAGTCTAAAGCACGAGGTAATTTGGTCCTCTTCGTAGGCCCTTCAGACGCGGGCAAGACTGCCATATTGTCTGCCGTACGTACCGACTCTCTGTCTGACCACATCCCCTTATGTTTCTCGAGGCCCATTTATCTAACGCGAAGGTTTCCTCCTGCTTAGCTGGCGTTTAAGCAATCATTACCCACGCATTCATCGCTACAAACGAATTCGAGCGTCATAACATTCCCAGAAACCAAAAAGACGCTGCGACTTGTAGATGTCCCGGGACACCCGCGGATACGACATCAATATCGCGAGCATTTTTCCGAAGCGAAGGCAGTCGTTTTCGTTGTCGACTCAAGCACCGTCTCACGCAACGGAGCGGCAGTTGCAGAGTGAGTAGCTAGCTCTCTGTATTACACAGGTACTTGACTGACTGGTGTGGAACATTCAAGACATCTACATCAAATACTACATACATTCATGTCACTTCCGCCCTCTCAACCTCCACCTGCTCTAGTCATCCTAGCGCACAAGTATGATTTACTCACGGCGTCATCGTCGTCTGGCACGCCAGACCAGTTGGCTGTTAACAGGATACGGACAGTGCTTGAACGCGAGCTTGAGAAAAGGCGATCTCAAGCCGGCGGAATGGGAATTGAAAGTCTCGGTGATGAAGGGGATGGATCAGAACTGGGTGGATTAGAATGCAGTGGATCTGGGGGCGGAACGTTCAGGTTTTCTGAATGGGAAGGCGGTGAAATTAATTTTCTTGGAACCTCAGTGGCCGTGAAAGAGACTGCGGGAGACGAAGAGAAATCCCTCAGAACCAGTGGTGGTTTGGATGGTTTGCAACAGCTGTTGAAAGCCCTTCCTTAGCTCACACTAACCATTATTGTTAATCTGTTTGGGTTGAATAACATGTATTGATCCTTACCCCTTCCTCACTGGCGGCAGCTCTGTGCCCAACGAACAGTCAACCTCCATCTTCCTTGTTGTCCTGCAAGGATGGCCGCAGATCCTAACTGCCATAGTTCACGTTCTAGCGCTTCTATATCGTCACATACTACAACTCCTGTGTTATGCAAGTCTCTGACCGCATCCATCGCCCAGGTCCTACAAGTGAACGTATGTGATGTAGCATGCACCGGAACTTTTTCCAATACACTTTTTGTCTTCTCAACATCATCCGTGCACCCGATGCGACAGAATCGCAATGCTTGTATGGATTGGAAAGCATTGTAGGGATCTTTGGTCTCGAAAGTCCATCCCGAGGTTGACCCTCCAATGACATGGCAACAAATTGAATCACGGCCTGATTCGTGCCTAGCAACAATAAGGCCCCAATGGAATGTTTGATGTACCGATGGATTGCTAGCCTCTGCAGGCCGACGCCATAGAGAGACATAAATCCCACCAACTTCCATTTTGGCCCTGTGGTTGTCGGTAACGTAAGCTGCGAGAGGAAAAAACAGGCCCAGCTGGATAGACTCGTGTCGTTACTAGATGGATTGGATAAGATAAGGGTGTGTGCACAAATGTAGATAACGCGGGCTAAGAATTGAATTAATCAGTCAGGCGCCCAAGTGATCTGGCAGTAGAAACTTACTAGCTAGAACAGACGGTTAAGAAACGAGGTTCAAATATGGGTTACGTTGGAAGATAAAATAGACTCTGCGAGGTATTCTAATTCGTATTCATCGAACATGTCGTGAACCAGGTCGATCCAGGCCTGAAAAAAGTCTTGCTGCAATGCTGTGGTATACTCCCAATACTCTGGAAACCAGCCGGCACGCTCCCAATCTAATATAGCAACAAGGCGGCCGGCGGAGTCGACAAGAATGTTCCTGGACACAAGATCATTATGGGTGAAGACGATCCGATGACGCCTAGCTTGGAGCGCTACCACAGTGGGGTGTGCCCCAATATCAGGTGGCACCAGACTCCTCGTGTAGGCATTAAACGCGTCTAGGTCTGGGAACGGCCCACAAGGGTCCCAACCTAATCTGACTATACTATTACATTTTCCACCCCCGAAACCACTTATTTCTGGACCAGGTGGAGGAATGCTGCGGAGTTGATCGATGCACGCCCGGAGTTGCTTGGCAAGTGACGTGCGCTGAGCCAGCGTGTATTGAAGAAGAGGGGGTTGATGGCCGCGAACATATGTCATGATGAGATAGTCCTCTCTGGGTTTGTCAGTACGTTGGATGAAGTCGATGACTTTGGGTATAGGGACGGTGGTATGGGACGCGACAAATTGCATGGCAGCAAGTTCCTGAGCACCCTCAGATGGGAATTTGCACCAAAGACCGAACGGGAGACGTTGACAACGCAGGTCCGGCCTGCCGTATATACGCCTTCCGATCCAACACAAGAGACGCCAGAACAACAGACGAGGCCGTTGCGGCAACATACTCCACAGACGAAGAAGCATTTGAAGAAGGAGGCGGGTCCGTTGACTTTGTCGGCGAGGAACCTCGGCCCACGGCTGGCGGGAATATTTAACCTTGTAACATCACATGACCATCTCGATTAGTGACGTCGGATTATAAAAGGCCGGTTTTGGTGATTTTGCAATTTTCAACGCTACCTTCAAGACAGTGCCCGACATGCTCTTTTCTTGCTCAAGCTCGTCGAGGCGATTCGGTATTGCGGAGAGGAGATTCTCAGGTGGGGATTAAGAACTTGTGCACTGCTTCGTTTGGTGTTCGAGTGTCAGACCCTTCCTACATTCTGTGGCTTTCTTAACAAACCTACAATTGCATCATGTGTGGGGACGAGCCTGACTACCCCGTAAACTCTGACTGATACAAGAGACCAGTTTTCTGAAAAATATACGTGGACACAGGCGATTACAAGCCACCTCTGATAACAAACGTTGTAAAATTTGGAGTGCCGAAGCTTTGTTCACAAAATTGAAAGCCAAGGTCTACAAAAGCTACTTGGGAATCTAGATGGACGTCATTACAAGATCAACCCAGAAATTCTTCTTGACCATTTCCTACAGACTGACTGTCCACATACCACCCTAAGTAAGGCCAGGTCATTACAAAAATCCAACAGACTCGAGCCAGTATAGATTACCGGTCTCCACGTTGACTTCCTTCAGTAATGACGATACCATTGACGATCTGGTGGATGCGATGGCGAGGTGTACTGACACCCTCAACTCTGCGAACTCGTCTTAGGAATTGGCATCTTGCTGCCATACTGGTAAAAAGCCCTTGGGAAACACCTGTCGTACATTAATATTGATCCTGGTTGTGTAAAGATAATCTTCGAATGGTCTCCATTCATCTTGCACTTCCTTGGTCGCGTTAGGATCGTTTCCCAGATGTGCAGGAAGAGTATTTTCCAATATTCTCGGGATACCTAGTTGACGTTCTGAGAGTTTGCAATAATTTATGCCATGGATTCAGACGTACCATGATATGCTCTGCGGCACGCTGGACCGGACATTATGACGATATCACCGGAGCGTAGCAGCATCGGCGTAGGCTCTGTGTCCCGGGTGAGGCCACCTATCAAAAAAACTGCGGCGCACCCTAGGCTGCATGAAAATATAAATTTGTGCACTCTGCCCCATAACTTAATCGAACCTACGAGATAGACACGAGGGGGGTTGTAGTGCAGACCTCTGACCGGTCTACGTGACCCATGAGAGTGTCCTGTGCAAAGTTCACAAGTGACAAAGAACCGCAGAAAACCTGCACACCTTTGTCTGATAAAAGTTTACAATTCCTGCATCCGGTTCTGCACCGAAATTTGTCAAGTCAATAGACGGGTTGCGGCAGGATATTTCTGCATACCATATGTTTTGTCCCATGCTCTCCAATGTTCACCATTTTCTTCCCACTTGATTTCATCATTATCATCAAATACATGGTCCCAATCGATAGCCCGAATAACACCTTGGCAAATTTCCTTGATTTGCGGGCCCACCTCTATCTTCCCTTTCGTGAAATCGTATTGTTTAGTACCCCAATGATAAAACCACCCAATATTTGCCCATCTGAGTTTCCGAACCAGGTCGGATGGCGCCGATGAAGGAACAGTTGTGGATGGTGCAGGTGCAGGTTGTGCAGAAGCTGACAAAGTAAGGGAGTGGATATTTGTTGCATTAGCTGCGGTGTTGGAAACAAGTCGTCTTGGACCTGACGGAGATTGCATGTAAGTTTGAGAGGATGTCTCAACGGATGCTCTTGGTTGAACATCTGGGACTGGGCTGTCAGAAAGTGTAGATCCGATATACGAATTCCACAATCCTTGCTCAGGAAGTAAATAATGGGTATCCAGATTGGTCTCGTTGGGTTTACGGGCATGATCTCTCAATGCCCAGCGTATTAGATCTCGTTGGCATCCTTGTGAAAGATACCCAGGTAGGAGAACGAGACCAGGGTGAGATTTGAAAATGTAGGCTTTGCCAGGCTGGTTCTTCAACTTGATTTCCGTACAATCAATGGCGACCGGTCGACCTGTCCAGCCTCCCTGGGATACCTCTGTCCTTCTTGCCTGATCCAAGACAGCGAGATCTAAAACGTTCGAGAGGTCCGGGGGAGGAAATCGAGCCTTGTATTTTTTCTCCGCAGCCCGAAACGAAGTCCATTCGGAGTCATTCTGTATATCTCTGTTTTTGACCGTCTTGTAATACAGTCTGCGAGCTTTTTTGTAGGCTTGGCTCTGGACATCGTGTTCCGGAAGAACAACCATTTTGGATGCCGGTTACGCAATCAGTCGGCGCGACGACCGCAAAATTTCAAAAAGGCTCACCCTCGATTATTCCTATCCGCTTGCATGCACTAGACTAAATATTATATTACCACCCACTGCCTATCTACTTCGCCTAATATTCTTTGGTCTGGGATGTCTCTATGGCTTCTCCGTCCGTCGTTTTCCCTCGTTACGCGAACCTTTAATCGTCATCACCGCGTCTTTTATCCACGTCTAATATCCACCATCAATCATCAGAATAACCAGCATTTATGCGTTAGCTTCGTGCGCCATCAGAGCACAAAGAATGCCGCCGTTGAAGCCAACTCGGGAGATCCAAAGCCCAGCCCACCTTCCCCTCCTGCGGAGCCAAAACAACCCTTGCTTACTAGGGCGTGGACCAAGGTCAAGCATGAGGCTGCACACTACTGGCACGGTTCGAAACTACTTGCAGCTGAAGTCAGGATATCTTCCAGGTTGCAGTGGAAGCTATTGCACGGAGAAACGCTGACTAGGAGAGAACGAAGACAGCTCAAACGTACAACTCAGGATCTATTGAGGTTGATACCGTTCGCCGTCTTCATCATCGTTCCGTTTATGGAACTCTTACTCCCCGTCGCCCTCAAACTGTTTCCCAATATGCTACCTTCGACTTTCGAGGACAAGTATGCCGCTGTAAGTGGGTTCGAAACTGCTCTTCGAAAACCTCCTTGACTTGTCCGTTCTAGGAGGAGAAGCAGAGGAAACTATTGCGAGTTCGATTGGAAATGGCAAAATTCCTCCAAGAAACTTTACGCGAATCTGGTCTACGAGCAAATGCGCATATCATTGGCAGTGATGCGTTCAAAGAATTCTTTCGCAAAGTATGTGCTGCTTATTTTCATCTTAATAAATATTGACTATTATAGGTACGATCTACTGGCGAGTCTCCTTCAGCCGCAGACATCATCAACGTAGCCAGATTGTTCGACGATGACCTTACCCTCGACAACCTTTCTCGACCTCAACTTGTATCTATGTGTCGGTATATGTATATCAACGCATTTGGGACTGATAATTTTCTCCGAGGCGCTATTCGATCGCGGTTGCTACAAATTCGTCGTGATGATCAACTCATAGACTCGGAAGGTGTAGATGAACTTTCTACTTCTGAATTGCAAGCAGCCTGTCAACCCCGTGGTATCCGCACAATTGGTGTTTCTCCAGCTAAATTACGAGAAGATTTGGCGACTTGGATTGATCTCCATCTGCACAACCGGGTTTCTGGTGTCTTATTGATTCTTGCAAGGGCTTTCTACCTCGACATAAAGGCTTCCCAAATTGAAGATGGGAAATCTGGAATTATCATGAGCCTGGAGAGTGTCCTGAGCAGTCTGCCGGACAATTTGGTACGCCAGGTATATTATAGCTGGTTGCGATCATTCTCACATTTTTTACTAGCTTAATGAAGCAGAACTGGAAGTCGACTCTGAGAAAGCTTCTTATAAGCAGAAGTTGGACGTTTTACAACAGCAAGAGGAACTTATTGAGGACGAAGAAGAGCAAGAACAGAAGGAAGAAGACGCTCGTCGTGCAAAAAAGGAAGAAGAGACCCGTATGGCCGAGTCTCTTCTGCCAGACTCTGAGCTTCAGCCAGAAAAGGTCGAACTCGAGGATGCTCGTATGACTACCGAACAGCTTAAGGAGTTAGCCGAGGCCCTATCCGTTTTATCTGCACAGTCAAGTGTACTCAAGGAACGCGACGAGTTGCGTGCCTTGATGGAAGAGAACCTGCAAGCTGAGGAAGTACGTACTATGTATCCCGCTGATCGCAGTAACAATCTGAATCATTTGTTAGGACCCCAAATCTCCATCAGGCGCATTGACGAAACGTATTCGGTCTATGTTGACCAAAGTCGACGCCCAACTACAGGAGTATGACTCTCGAGTTGGTAACTCCTTACAAATGATTTCTCCAGACCCCCAAGGAAGGATATCTGTGCAAGATTTAGAGAAGGCGCTGGCTGTGATCAAACATAAACCAGACGATGACATTGGTCATTTAGTTACAGAGAAACTTGACGTTGACAAGGACGGGTTCGTTGAGTTGGAACATGTACTTGGACTTGTGAAAGAAGAAGGTTTGGGTAAGCCATATACCTGGTTCATTGAACTTCCCTCTTACTTTCCCTCCAGGAATCGTCATAGATGATGAGGCGAAGTCACTAATTGGCCAGGGCAAGGAGATTAAAGACATGAGACCTCGTAAGGAGGACATTGTCCAAGAGTAAATTTGGCAATCAAACAATAATTGCAGTCAAATGATGGCGCGCGCGCAGCTGCTCAGAAGACGCTCAATGACTTACGTTTCGTCTCGGCTTGAATATCCACAGTATATAAGGTCCACAGGCATGTGAAGCGGGATTAAATTTGCACTATGGGCATTGTCGCAACTAGGCAACCATTTAAAGCTATTTACATCGCACAAAGGCTCTTGACGACGTTCTTGCTTACTCCGTATTGGGCTCTCAAGTATTTGCGTGCATCTGTCCGGCCAAAACCCTCATGGACTCTGACAGAAACCATCGCTGTTTTATTCATTCGCAGGATGATACACATCAACGAGGCAACCGGCATAATGCTCGAATGTAACGATAAGTCCCGAGAGGTTGACGATCGTACCTTGAAAGAGACGAGTTTTGTTTGGTTCGACCCTGTGGATGAAACACTTGTGCGTGGCATTGCGAAGAGCGATAATGTTCGTTCGGTAAAGATCCCAGGGTATGTATGGCCGAGAGGCGCAAAAGTAGAGGAAGCAGAAGGGTATGTAGGGTATTGGGTACGTTTGATTTACGTTAGGAGCCATATTGCGCGGTTGAAGCTCATTGCTATGTATGCAGGTTCATGGGGGAGCATATAGGTAGATGTCTTCCTCGCACTTCTCAATTTGCTTATCCAGCGTGGCACAGGATGGGCAATGGAAGTGAATCTTTTGGTTCCTCATGTGCGCCGCCCGCACATCTAGTTAGGAGCTTCTAATCATATATTCTGCAGTGATCCCGCGTTACATTAGCCAGGCAAGTTCAAAGGATTACGAAGTGTGAAAGACTGCCTTATAACCCCCCGTTCGCAGAACTCAAGAATTAAGATCGTCGTTTGTAGACATCTCCTTTGCACGATCCCCGGAAATTGAAATCTAATCAATCGTACATGAAGCACTCGATTACAGATTAAGTGGGGAAGCCCGTCATCCCGCACAGCTATTGGATGCTTTATCTGGCTATACCCATCTCGTAGAGGAGTGCAGAATTGCTCCAAACCGCATTGTCGTATTTGGAGATTGCGTTGGAAGTGAGTTGTCTTCAAACTCGCTGTTTCCAAGGGTAACCTGCACTGATCCGTAGCACATAAAATAATGATGCTCATGCGGTATCTCTACGATGAAAAAATCCATCCACTCCCCGCAGCTATCATACTTTTTTCGGCAAGTAATACGTTCTCGATTCTTTAAATCAGGGTGACATGATAATCTGATTTGCAGCCCTGGCTTGATATGGGTCAGTGCACATCATTTAATTCATGATTGTTATCAATTATTTAGTTTTACACAGCCTACGAAACAATCCACGGGCACTCGGAGCATCCCAATTCATACTCGGATGTCTTATGCACCTCTCCATGGTACCCTCTTCAATTCATACCAGAGTCTGCTCCTGCCTCGTTACTGGCATCACCTTACTTTTCGTCCAACCGGGCTCCCGTGAAATCGTTCACCGGTTACCCACGGATATTCATATCGTTAGGCAGCGCAGAGGTTTTCGTCGAGGTTGATACCCATTCCTATCTGTCGCCACCTTTCAAATTTGCAAGCTGATTTATTTGGTCTATGTAGGAGGCTACAGAGCTAGCCGACAAAATGCGAGAGGCTGGCGTTGATGTGACTTTGGACGTCCAGGTTTTAGTTGACTTGTGCTCTCATATTAAGATATCGCTAGCTCATTCGAAAGTTTTCTAGCCCGATGCCATACACGACTTTTTAGGATTCCCTAGTGTCGTTCCGAATGAAATAGGAAGAGTGGAGTTGAAAAAGCATTTGTTGAGTTGGATTGATAATCTACCTCCGCTGTAGTTTGCGCGGTTTGCATGCGTAATGTGTAGAAAAAAAATAAGGCATTAAGTGACAGCGAACCGGCAGTGTTGTATAGAAGATAACAAAATGTGTACTTTCCCATCACCAAGTTGTGGTCTTGCTTCCGCTGTTTCGTGCGGCACATAAGATAGAGCGTGTTTGTTCATGACTTACTGTAGAGGTGTCATGCTATTACTGTGCGCATGGAATTTTGACAGTAAAAGCGTTGTAGGTTTCCAGGTATGGACATGATCACAATGAAATAGATAAACGATGACATTTGTATTGTTACAAATCTGCAAACTGAAGGATTGATTGCGCTATTTAACTAGAGCATGAGCAAAACCCAATGAGATGAGTTCGATATCAGTCAGGATAAACGAAATAACGAACCAATCGTTTCCTTGCGTATTACATGCACAGATTACATGACTTGACGGAGCACGCTCACGAGAGGAACGGCGTGCTGGTCCTTTCGTTGCACCCCCGTGCGGTCTACGACGCGGAAAATATTCAGTCCATTGCTGAACCACATACCAATCACCCACAACGTTCTGCGACCCTATTACCTTTTGGTTTCCCTTCACAGCACCCAGCACCTTGGCCTTCCCGTTCTCCCTCACCACTACCACCACCTCCCCACTCGACGCGCCCTCGCATAAAATGGTTCCTGAAATCAGGAACCCCCAGATGAGTCAATAATCTTCGTCATCGTCGTAGAATTCGTCGTCATCGTCATCCACACTCGCCAAGTTCTGGAAGTCAACCTTGTACCTCAGCAAGCCACCAATCCCACCAAATCCCTTCACGAACTGCGATCCTTCTTGCGAGCGGTTGGTCACAAATTCTAGATTTGCACCGAAGTCCTTGTATTTTTCCGCAAACCACTCGAGCAAGGACATAGGTTCCTCTATTTGTTCCATCTCCTGACCGGTGGATTTATCAATGAACTTTTCGCGATCCTTTTCTTGCTCTTTGCTTGCGTGGACAATGACCTCCTCTGTCAAGTTTTGATTAAGAAGAGTCGCATGTGTTAGGAGAAGGATGAAGATACCTCCAGCAGCATTACGAAGTATGTATCGTGTAACATCCAAATTTTCCCACACAATAAGAGTCTCAACAGCACCAAGCTCGAGAGCTTTAAGAGAGTCATCTATACCGAAACAGTATCTTGCCGTATCCTGACTGATCTCATCAAAGTACTTCTGAATAAGTCTCTTCTCTTGCACAAATTTGACATTCGCCAACGATTCAGCTGCTAGCTCAATTGCCTGTCAAACTCTGAATGAGCCGACCTCGAGAACACAGCTGGACTACGCAACGAACCTGATTAAACCCATTCTCACCTCCATAACTGACATCGACGACTTTGATCACCTTGGCACCCAATCTGGGGTCGAACATGTCACTCATGCTTAGTTCGGTCTTGAAATCAGCGCTCCCCGCAAGAACGAGTCCAGTAACGTTGACTTTGTCAGCGGTGATGAAGTGTTGGACAGCTAACTCCGCTACTTTGCGAACATAGTTGTGTCGTTTTTCATCACGAAGACGAGCGAAACGAAGAGCGGATTGACCACCACGGCCGTGTTTTTTGGGGAGGTCTACGGTGAACTTATGGATGACCTCGCGCGTATTGCCGGCAACAGTGCCGAAAAGGGTACCGTTACCATCCATGACAATAAACCCGAATTTGGAATCTGATTCCAGGAGTTCCTGGAGGGCCTCAGTATGGAACTTGTTATCGCAAAGGTAGAGAGATCTAGGTGGCGGGAACAATTGTTGAATATCGCTCATATTACCCCATCAAAAGGATCCAACGCACGTATTGATTGGTTTATGAGGTTCAAAATCAAAGGATACTTTTTTCTCTTTTCCTTCATCTGTAAGAATGGTGCCCACGAACAAAACGAGGCCATTCGGAGGAACTCGGTTATATAGCTTGAGTCTTTGCTGAGTACTGGTGATAGCAGCCAAAACGGAGAGGCGATTGACTCGAGACTTGATATTCGAAGCAGTACCATACTCCTGCGTCAACATGGCAGATACACGAGAGATTTGATCCTAATTGTGTGTTAGATCGGGAGCATCGATGTTGGTCGAGATGCGTTTCACCTTCGGTGGAATAATGAGACTGATCATGGACGTTCCAGCACTGGATAAACGTTAGGGAGGATTTGTAGGAGGCGAAGAAGCAAAAACTAATACCCTCTAGCAGCGTCAAGACTTTTGATCAGTTTTTTAACCTTCCACATCTGTATATTTTGTTCGGCAACATCTTGACTCATGTTGGATTGTAGTAGTTGAAGTTCAAAAAACGAGAAGCGAAAAGAGGAATATACAGCAAAAAAAGGCCTCGCGGCCTTGACCAGAGAAGATGGCTGTCCTGGATCAAGAAGATTTTGTACACACCAAACCACGTTACCACTCGGGCATCTCCACGACTATATAGGGCACACTGCATTGACATCCAATGACTCCCATGGCCATGAAGCGAAAAACCGCGGACGACACCGAGAACCCTCCAACAAAACGAGCAAAAGTCAGCGATTCAAATGATTTGGAAGCCGCCCCAGCAACTACGGATGAAACTTTGGACTTGGCGAGGAACGCAAACTCACACAACTTACAGGCCAATTCCCCTAATGCCAACGATGTACCTTCCCAACCTTCAAAAAAATCCGAGAGGCGAAAAATCAACAAGTTAGTTCCCCCACGGCCTTTTCCAACCGTTCCCACTTCCGTGTCCGCCACTGGACCGCGCTCAGCACACACTGAAGGCAAAAATTATATCTGCATCACTCGAAGAACCACCTTAGCAGCTTATTTGAGGAGATGCAAGGAGGCTGTCGTGAAAGACGGGTAATAATTCTTAGCTGAATATCGCCAACACGTATACTTAGCATATTGTTATCGTGCAGGTACAAGTCTCTCCACTTGAGCGCTATGGGAGCGGCAATACCTCATTTACTAACACTGGCGGCATCTATACCTGCAGTCCTACAGTTTTCACCAGACCAGATTCACACAGAGATCCTGACGGGAACTGTGGAAGTCCTCGACGAGATCTTACCGGAAGACGATGATCAAGACGTCTCATACGAAACTAGAGGAAAATCTACTGTCAGCGTTACTATCAAGATCGGTGACGGAGTAGACGATGAGCGACCAAGGAAACAGTCAAAACGGAGTCAGATCGTCAAGGGGAACAAACAAAAGAAGCAGAAACAACCAAATCAGGTCGTTGTGAGCGAACCAGAGCAAGAAGACCAGATGGATACCGTATGAAGAATTGTAAGTCATTTTATTTCTCTCTCGATACATTTGTTTAACTACAGGCCTAGATTCATGTACAAGGCCACCCCATTTTTATATATTCTGTTTGCGGTTTTGAATTCGACTTGATTCCTCGACTTCATTTTATTTTTGAGCGACGCGTTCATGTCACGAGCTTTGCCTCGCGTGACGTCACTGGTAAAGTTGGCACGGCCCAGTTCCCACGATTGACAACAGACCGCGTACATAATCCACCCCTTTTTCTCTCGACCCCTTCCTATTCTCAACCACCATTCCCGCACAACAAATGGCTGGTAAGTGCACTTGTCCAGTTGCACTCTCCCATACACTGATGCAGTTAAATAGGTAGAAAACGCGCAGCAGATCCTGACTCCCCACCCACTACTCGTGCCTCAAAGACAGCCAAGACAGAGCGCGCGGCTCCCAAAGGCAAGAAAGGACCCAAAGTAATCCTCCTTTTTCTGCCTTTTTCAAACAATAATCTGAAATTCACAGCAGACTAGCCTCAGCACTACCGCCTTCAAGACAAACGCCCTCCCGATCCATGTTACTTTAACCCATACACAGCCGGCTGCCCCCGAAGACAAACCCACCGCTGAAATACCTGCAGATCCAGGATTCTTAGGGGCTCTCACACTTTCGCCAAGTTCCTTTGCAACAGGAACTTACGGCTGGAAAGGCAGCAAGCGTATCATCGTTGAGGTCGATAATGCGGAAGGGACAGAGAAGGAGAAGCTCCAGGTCCAGTTAACGTATGCATGTGTACTTTCTTTTTTACATGCAAGACTGACTCGGTGATATCCCAAAGCATTAATGCAACTGTCATGGGTAGTAAATCTGCTAAAGGACCTGAGGAAGGTGACGCGGAAAAGGCTGAAGAGGAGCATGTCGGAGAGGAACAGAAAGCTCAGGGTGATGAGGAGTAAACTATCACATCCATACTTTTTTTTTTGGTTTATATAGCAGTGTAAATTTCTGTAAACTTTATTATTTGCCTCTTTATCTGATACTTAGTCGACATTGAAAGGCGGCATCTTTTGAACCCGTCCTAACGCAGGCCACACTTCGACCATGGTGGCAGCATCCCAAATCCTTCCGCCCCGCACAACGTACTTGATATCTTTCGTACGCCAGATATCCCCATTTACCAGATCTGTTCCGGCGGGATAAACTACAAGATCTGCAAGTTTTCCGGGGGTGATTGAGCCGAGAGAATCGAACAGCCCGAACGTAATAGCAGCATCAGCAGTAGCTGCCCGAAGTGTCTTGAAAAAACAAAGGTACGTCATATCTCTATTAAAAAGACTCAACTTATTACCGCACCTCGTAGTTAGTCAGACCTCCTTGTCGAGTAAAAAACATCTCAGCATGATAGTTCAAGCCCAACGGTTGTTCACCATGTGCGCCTACAAGGGTTTTCACCCCTTGTTGCACCATCTTAGCAGCAGACGCCGAAGTGTTGAATAGCGCAAAAGCTGGGGTACAAAGGGAAAGTCACGAGAGGGTCCTTGTAGGAAACCTGATTAAACCTGCTTACATGTATTTGGTCTTGAGGTAGTTTCAGATAACCCTTCCAAGATATCATGTCTCGTGAAGTGTCTCAGCCTAGAATAATCCGATAAGCCTTCGTCACAAACCATACGCATTAACTAACTTACTTTGGATCATTTGGTACGTCAAATGCTGCCCAGATGAACTGCTCGCCCATAGTTCCACCATAGTTGACAATATGTGTAGGGGTGTAAGCTGTGCCGCTGAGTGCGAACAATTTTATAACATCGTCGTATAAACCTGGAATGGGAATAGCATGTTCGAGCGTCGTCATTCCTGCAGGCCGCGATGAGATTGTAGATCTGTAGGAGACAGAAAGATATTACCGTCCATGATGTATGTCAAGTCCCATTCGTAATTCATTCCCTGTAAGGCGCGTTCAGTCAGCAATTCTACAAAGAATAGTATCGGCTCACCCCTTCAGGGACACAAAGCATCCCCAAATCACGAGCAACAGTAAGCAGGCGCTGGCGCGAGGCACTAAGAACGACAATAATAAACAAGAGTATTCAAACAGATTTTAGCAAGGTTTAATTTAAGCTCACCGGGAAGGTAGATTATAATTCTTGTACGAAAAACTCGCAGGCCCCCCTTCGACCTTGATTCTTATTAGCGCAGAGCGAGCCTCGTCTAGATCCACGATGTCTTGATGAATTCCTGGAGCCCCGGCACCGTAGATGATATCTCCCACTTGGAATATACGAGGTCCAATCAACTGCCCACTTTCAAGACGGAATCTCTCCACAAAGCCATCTCTGTTGCTAGCGCTTGGGCTGTAGAGTAGCAAGAATGAACGCCTATGTCTGCCACGTATTCGAATAATATACGCACTTGTGTAGAGTAGTGACTCCGTATGCTAAAAATGTCTGTAATTCCCATGAAGTCGTAGGGTATAAAGTATCAAAGCCATTCCAATGCGCATGAGAGCTGTTTTTGATGTAAGTTGTTTGCTCCATATTATAAATGTTCGCAGAACTCACTCAATGAATCCCGGGACAACGACCGCTTGAAATTGGGCAATAACTGTGTCAAGAAAGTTTTGGGTTCATTGAAAGGGAAAACTCACAACCATGTGCATTTATAACCGTTGCGTCAGCGGGGATATCTGCACTCAAAGATTTTGAGACAGAATGGATGACACCGTCTTTAACGACCACGAAGGCGTTTTCGATGAGATCAGTTTCGAACCGTCCAGTTTCCATGGTCAGAACAGTAGCATTTATCAAGATCCAGAAGTTCGTGTTATACAATTCCCCTGAGCTGTCTTGCGGGGTTATCCGTGCAGCATCTGCTTTCAGTCGGGAAATATCAGTTTGGTATTCCACGTGTATCTCCTGGAACTGGACGAGATTTTTCGTGCATGATATGCCATACGTAGATGAATCGTGACGTATGTCCGTTTTGCATTGGTTTAGTTTTGAGACCTCGAGATGATGCAAATAAGGGCCTAGTTATCAGGTCGCGGTTAGCACATTGATTGAACATAAAGGGGCCGAATCAAACCAACCAAGGAACCAGAATAGCTTCTTGCCATCTCCGGACCAAGTTATATCGTGACCACCATCAAGACTTAGCCGTGCCAGTCCCTTTGTCGATTGCCCAGGTTTGCTCCACAACGAATGAAATTTCTTCTGGGCCAGGTATACATGGAAGAAATCAACGAAGGCCGCATGGTCAACTTTGACTTTGCTTTTGCCATTGCAGATACGAGGGGAAACTACCAACTCATTCGACATCTTTCCCTCTGCTAAAGTATGTGTCTTATGCACACCAAATTCATTCCCGCCCGCGGCTAGATCGATCACGAAAGCCTTGCTTGCTTGCTGTACAAGCAGCTTGTCGTTTTCCTGCAGGAATCGAAGCTTGAGAGCGCCACTCGGGCGAACGGGACCTTGATCTGTTGTAACAAGACGGAGATGTTCGACGACAAATTTACCCGAGGCCAGAGATGGCAATGTGAGGTCAATCTCTCCAACGTAAAGGCCACTTCCTGCCGTTGCCACGACATTTCCAGTCAAATAATCACCGTCGCTCTTGACGAACGCAATCAAACGACGGTTTCCCGCACACTCAGAGAGGACAGGAGACGAGTGGCGTCCCAAGGGAACACCCCCTATGTCATAAGCAGCGCCAGATGATATATTGGCGATTTCAAAGGAAGTAAACTTCGAGTCAGACCAACGTGCCTGCAGAATCAGGTCCTCTAGTCCATGAACGAAGACCGGAGAATAGTGAGGAGCATCCAGATCCAAACTCGGGATTCTCTGTGGGGTATCGGAAAGAAGTGTCTGGACATAAGTCTGTCCAGCAGCTTGAAACACAGCTTTCGTTCCCATGTTATTGACGCTTAAATGTTTGAACGCGTGTACCTTCTGAGTCTCGGCAGTTTCCAACTGAAGAATGTCTGTAGTTTTGTTTAAAGTGTCTGCTATGCGTTTTTCAATATGCGCTGTGAACGGGATGGGCCTAGCAGCGCCAGATGCTATCCTCTCGTTCCTGTCGTTCAACGTAAGGGGAATATAATATATCTGTCCGGACGCCCAGATAATGACAGCATCATCAGAAGGCGTGAAGGCAAAACTGGGGTAGGTTCCCATCGGTGCAGAAATGACGCTCAAATCATATGTAAGGCCATCAAAAACGTGATGAATGGTGCCAGATTCCAAATCCCTGGATGAACTGTTCGTTAAAGTTCAAACTAGTAGAACGAGTCCTCACTTGAGCACGAGAACCTCTTTATCACGCACGCGGCGCACGAAGGCAAGAGTTTTCTGATCTCTGGAAAGCTCAGGCCTAGATGCTCCGCCAGGAAACGCATCAACCAGGGTCTCCGTCACTCCTGTCGTCAGGTTCTGGTAGAAGATGGCATATATTCCGCTGTGTACGTCTAACCCACGACTAAGTACTCAGCGAATAAGAGAGAAACAAGCAGTAGTCTTACCTTTACTATATTGGAACGTTCCGACATCAATAACGTTCTTAGAATAGATCAATGCGTCGGTTCCTTTCCAGACAAATTGTTCTGGTCCAATTTGTTGATCGCCATACTGTTCAGAAGACCAACCAAATGGTAACGTCCTACCAACGAGTCTTCCCCCACTGCCAACCTTTATAGTGTTATCAACGGCGTGTAAATCAGGGACTTGATACTCCCAAGCCTCTCCTGCACCCAAACTGCGATCAGAGGTGTACCACTTTGTTGCAACGATCTTTGACCCAGACGGGTGGAAGCGGGGATCACTCAACCACCGATATGTCTCATTTGTCACTCGCAAAGCTATAAATGGCATGAAATACAAATATGCAGAGTAATATGACTGCCTCATACCATCGAATCGACCTTCCCGTACTAATCTTCTCTCTCTTCTTTCTCGCGTCTCCTTGATACCACTTGCCAAGAGGTCTTCATCAACATGCTTATGCTTCAAAGCGTCTTCCAGCTCAACGCTTACGCGACTCGTAGGCCTCAAGTCCATATCGCTACATTCGGTCCAATTGGTGACCCAGATATTCTCCACCCCAAGCCCTGCATCACTTCGGAAGACAAAGGTCTCGCCGTCAGGTGAAAAATGAGGATCAGAATCATGAGGCACTCCTAAAATGACAGGGACGGCTCTCGTTGGGGCCGCTGATATGCCCTGCAGGTATGCACTGCCTGGCAAACAGTATATATCACCGAGAATGTCGAAAATAACGTCTCCCGTCTTGGGGTGCACGTCGAGTCGCAACCAGGTGCCTTCTGTCACGTTATACTCGATAGCTCGCGGGTACGGAAAATCGGTGGAAATATCCCAAGGCGTCTGAGGGCGGAAAGGCCAAATACTGTCCTTCCATGAGTCAACGTGGTCTGTGACCTCCTTCAATTCATTTTCTGGTCGCAGGAAGAACCAAGAATGAGGGACAAAGACAGACAGAGATAACGATATGCAGAGAAGTAAAGCGAGCGAGGAATACCGACGAAATTTCGTTGAAAGGGCTCCCCTTGTGTTTGGGTATGTAATCAACCTGGGATTGTAGGAAGCAGACTTGCCCTCAGACTCGTTCTTGTCCAACATCTCGATCGTGGTAAGCGGAACGCTTTCAAGTTCATTGGAATATTCCCGGCTGTGTGGTGAGATCGCCGGCTGACTGGCGGCGTTATCCGGCCCGCTTGGCAGTTTTCCCGGGACAAGTGTTGACCTTCCATTTTCGGACGACACTTTCCCGTGAATGAACCTTACATGTTTTCGATGAAAATTGCAAGTCCACAAATGATTCGAGTGTATCGTTTGGTAAAATTATTGTGCCCACCAGATGATTTGTTGAAATTGTCGAGGCAAATATGGATTGTGTGATGTGGTGGTGAGACGATGATAGGACCGGCTAACTAATTTATATCGTGGCTTCTGCTCCTCGGTGTACCGCACCTCGATCACTACCTCCTAATTGCCTCAATGGGCATACCAAGGCTCGGGGGTTGCAGTGCTGGTAGATCTGACTCGGCAGATCGAGCTTTGATTAAGCACAGTTACCATAACAGGTAACCGGGTTAACTTGGATGGTTCGTACAAGCCTTTGAGGTGCAGCACGATCGACGATCTACATTATTTTGTGAGGGCAGAGGCAATCCAGACACCCTCAGCTTGACCAAATTGAACCTCGCCGTTTCCAGTATCCTCGAGTCCTCGTGCCATTTGGAAAAGTTAGGGGAGGGAACATGACGGGGATATCTTCTTCCAACACTCGTATTATGCACGATGTCTTCTTCCACTATCAGGCATTGTTGTTCATGTGGCTTGTTCCTTTTCCCACGAGATAAGATGGATATTCGAACGCATCATTCTAAATCTCCAGATATAGGTTGCAACCATGCGATACATTGCAGAGCACACAGAAGTACCGGTGCCAAAGGTATATGCCTAGCGCATCGAATTCTGTGGGTGCTGAATACATGATTATATTTTTCGTCTTCCATCGTCCGACAGCTCTTCATGATTGATTGTAATCAAGGTCATTGGATCTCCTGCATTCGAAATCTGGTACGACCTCTCTTGGAAAGTATGGTTACCCAAGCACCTCATGAATATTTTCGAGCTACAATTTGCATTAGCGGGATCTCTGCTACGCTTCCTGAATGGTTGCAAGTCACAGCCCAAACCAATGGGTGGTTGGATCAGGGTGTGGTCTGAAGGTTGTCGACAGAGAGGTGCTGCGGTCCGTTTTCATGTGGGAAGCAGGTGGTATATAATCAGGTTGGTGCAGATCGGCTAGAGGCCTACAAGAAGGGACTTCCTTTCCGAGACTTGTCAAGAAAACTTGCAGCCGGTGCCTCCCATAGTATGGTCGTATGATGGCGATTAGGTGGATGAGCGGCTTGAATGGGCAGAGAAACATCCAAGTTTAGTTGGCTCAATCCAACTTATTGATAATGAGCGACACTTGAAGAATGCGGCTAGAAATGATATTCGAACAAAATCGGTACAGTAATACGGTTAATAGTTAATTAACAGTGGAGTAGAAAGTTTTACAAAGTTGGAACGGCATGGAAATATCATTTGTTGCTCACTGTTGGACTGACTTGCGGATTCCAGACCCATGTCCCTATTCTTAAATCACTGCCAACCCGACCATGTTCTAGATCTTTTGACTCGTCATTTTGGCCTCCTGTAAAAAGGTCATGCCCATGTTGCCATTCACTCGATGCTCAATCCTTTCACCAAAATAGCAACCTGAAGGAATGCCGGCAGGAGTAGAAAATTTGTACAGACGATGGCATAAAATTATAGTTCGTCAATAGGATATCTAGAGGTGCAACTACCAAAACTCTGCGATGTATATTTGTCTGCTGCTAGTAGGTGATATTGGTGTAGAGATCTCAAATGCCGTATATATGACTTTATAATATGCCCAGTCTCAGGCAGGGTGCTCCAATTGGTGATCTGAAAAGTCCACGAGAATCACTCTTCCCGTGTCAGATCCGACAACGATCTTTTTTCCATAGTAATCAGTTGGATCACCCCTTGAGTTGGGCGGTATCCAAAGTACCCGTCTGTCCCGCCCATCCAGAATCCACCCTGTTCCTTCCTCATAGCAGTACTGAGGTGAGACTGTGGCAGGGAATGTAGAAGGTTGCTGATCATCTTGTATGGGGACAAATACCATTGGGAGTGACGGGTGATTGTTCCTGTTCATTCCGGTTGGCAAGTGGTGGTTGGAAGAGGAAGTAGGTGATATTCCCAATCTCTTCACCAAGTGATTATCGCGCCGACTCTGCAGGATGACGCTGGTCCCGTCAACACCAAACGCAACGTTGGCAAATTCGCTCTCCACTTCCACTCTAGCAAGGACGCTGCCCGTATTTGCCTCCAACAATGTGAGATGACCAGGTATTGAATAGTCCAGGTCGAGAAAGAGCAATCCAGCGCTATCTGGAGAGAATCTGATGGCATGTGAACGTCTTTTGAAAGTTGAGACGAGAGTACGGGTGTGAACATCCCAGACTACTATCTCCCCATCTGATGCTGATGCGCACAATCTCGAATCTGGTGAGAATGTTATGGTGTAAATCCAAGCAGAGTGATCGCGGAAAGTGTGCAAGCAGAGACCTGTCGCTGCGTCCCAGAGCTTGACGTCATTCAAGGACCCCGAAGCCACGAGATGCCCATCGCCCGAAAAAGCAACACAATCCACAAAACCACGATGACGGTCCGAGTTGAGATCCGCGCTGATGTCGGTTTGCCAAAGCTGGACAACATTTCCACGGTGTGATGCAATGGACTTGCCATCCGATGAGATCGCTAATATATCTCCGTCGCAATCGAACAACAACACGTTCTCCTCTTCTGTCAGATCCCAGATTCCGAACTTCGACCTTGTTGTGTACATGAGTTGTTGCCGAGTCGAAAATCGAATTGACCAGATCCGAGAATCCGCCGGTATCGTGTGGACAACATCGAAAGTCTTTGCATCCAAGATATTCACCCTCCCATTTAATACAGTAGCAATCCATGATGAATCTGGCGAACATGCGACAGACGTCACCTCATCACCACGCTCAACAAGAGTCTTCAAGCATTTCTTCCTCATCACGTCCCATACCCTCACACTCTCGTCCCCATCTCCTGATACAACTTTATCACCCAACCAGCAAATGACACACACAGAACCTGAGTGGCCCTCGAGAACACATTCACAACCATGAGAGGATATGTCCCAAATTCGAATGGTACGATCCGTTGAGCCAGATGCAATCATGGTGCCGCATGGGGAGAATGCGACTGCTCCGACCCAGTCGGTATGTCCTTTTAAAGCGCAAACATGGCTGCCAGTCTGCAAGTCCCAAACATCAATTATCCCACTATCACATCCAGTCGCGATGAGTGTGGTGTCAGGTGAGAATGCAAATGAGACGGGTTGACTTTCATTCCTCAATAAAGGCCGACGCTGTCCTGTAGAAACATCGAAGACCTCGACACCGCCAGATCCACAAACTGCGATCAAATCATCCTCGTGTGAATATGCTGCACATTCTATTTCCAGGCATGTTTCTATTACTCTTGTGCACGCATCCCATGAATTGTCGACTGAATTCAACAGTTTCACGTCCTTTGGGATATCGTCTTGATATAGTTTTCGAACAAGAGACGTTCTGGGGCACCAGAGTAAGGCAGAATGATAGATATGAAGTGCAGATGCTTCGATAACGTCAAAGAACCGGAGCACGAATCTTTCACTATCCTTCACAATAGCTGGAAGATCCGTATCCATTACATTGACCTGATGTCAAAAATAAACATCCGAATCCAGCGACATCATAAAGGCCACTCGACACTTACCTGGGCTAGCCATGCTTTGATGTCACGAAGGGTGTATACTGCACATCCAAGCTCTCCGATGACGCTGAGCACCTCAAGCCACAGCAATAGATCGACCCTGAAAAATGTTTTCAACGACTCGATGATATGTCCAACACTGTCACCATCCCTCGAAACAATGCAAAGATGTCTTGCCCACGATGTGCATGCATATTCCAGTCCACTTCCAATATACTTTTCCCGACGCTCACCAAGATCCTCAATTTCATTATTCAT